>SNQJ01S0022747.1:45996-66795 GCA_010110895.2 Picea sitchensis
CGGGGCCATTTTGAGGGCTTAAATGAATATTTTTTGCGATTGGGCACCTTAATGATAGCCAAAGTCTTTGATTGAGCCCCTAGAATGAATCTCCTCATTGATACCTTTCCAACGAGCTATTGTGCACCCGAAACGAAGATCGTATGCCAAAGTTAGGACCCCAGGAAGTTGATACACCAAACTACCCAAAACGAGGTCCACAAAACTATTGGCTTTTCATCTTTCGGGGTTAGGGTTTTGGATTTTCTTTATGATAAAAAGGCCTTTGGAGCCTCATTGTAAGAATGATCCTCTTACAAATGTGAGTAGTCATCACATCTCTTATTATAGATAAGCTGTCACTATTCTAGCGAGTCTTTCACTCCGTATTTCTACAGTTTTGTACATTTCGCTCATTAATAGAAATTGTGTATTGTTGTATCTCCATGTTTATGGTTATATCTCTGATCAATCTCTATTATATTATTGGATATCCGATATATCTCTGTACATTTCTGTATTATATCTCCGCTCTCATTTCATTCCGAAAATAATCTGGATCAGTGGTATTAGAGCAGGCTGCTCTTGATCGTTTTTCAGTGCATGTCCCTGAAGAGGTCCGAGTATAGCAAGTTGGGTCTCGAGCTTGTCTCTCTTGAGTAAAATCGCTCTCACACGCCCAAGAAACCCTCCATGGCAGAATAAAAGAAAAACAATGGAGAAGAAGATTTTATCAATATGTTGCTTGAGCAAGTTTTCATGCAATAGAGGGACGAAATGATGGAGATTTTTTCCCACATCCTTCAACGCCTGCCAATAACAACATGTACGTATTCATCAAGCAACCACTTTGGAAGAACCTCTCCTTTCAATGTACAAGTCAATTTTTATATTTCTATATTTGAAGGTCAGATAGATGCAGGTTCCCTAGAAAAATGGTTAAATCTGCTAGAGGTTATTTCTATGTTCACAATTATTTCGACAGGAAAAATATCACCTTTGCACTCCTTAAGGCTCTCCCCCATGTCAAACACTAGTGGGAAACTTACTAGGAGAAAATTTCCAGAGAGGACTCTGGAATATATGGGGTCGAGCCCACTTGGGATTCTTTTGTGGATGTGGTCAAGGAACAACATTACCCTGTTGGTAACTATGACAACCAATACATGAGATGGACCACACTGCGACAAGATAGGGGCCAAATAGTGTCGGAGTTCACAAATAATTTCCATACCTTACACACCAAGTTAGGTATCAAAGACTCTGAGCGACATCTGGTTCTAAAATACCACAGGCTTTGCATAGCTACATCCAAACCAAAATGGATTTCCTGGATATCTCATCAATGGGAGTTGCCTATCGATATGTTGTCAAAATCGAGCAAAAATTTAGGCACCAGAACAAATGGGAGTTCGGGTCTGAAAATCCGCAACAACCAAAGTATGATAAAGACGACC
The DNA here is from genome assembly GCA_010110895.2 of Picea sitchensis. Lineage (NCBI taxonomy): Eukaryota > Viridiplantae > Streptophyta > Pinopsida > Pinales > Pinaceae > Picea > Picea sitchensis. The sequence continues at coordinate 47,433 of SNQJ01S0022747.1, forward strand.
CTAACAAATGACCTCCCAAAAACCAGTCCAAGCCATAACAAAAGAAGGGTCATGGGAAGACAAAGAAGGACACTGGGAAGTGGTGTGATTTCCACAAAAATCCCCTGGAAAAACACTGATGAATGTCTCTCAAAACAAATTATTGGTGGCCGAGATCAAAGAAAAGGAATCGAACCCCGATTCAGAAAATAATGGGAGAAGACATATTGTCGATGCAGACCCCACTACTACTATCAAGACCGCAACAATTCAACCATAAGAACTAGCATATCCTAAAGAGGGGGAGCGCCTCTTTCATTCACAGATGTGGGTGAAGGGGACCCTGTTGCATTTCATTATTGATAGCGAAAGCCAAAAGAACCTCATCTCAGTAGAGGTTGTTAAACAATTGAGATTGTCGACAACACCACACCCACATCCATACAATATTGGATGGCTTTTCCAGGGACGAGATCTCTGTGTCATCTAGCAGTATCGATTGTCATACGACATCTAACCCCTTCAAGGATGAGGTATTATGTGATGTTGCCGCGCCGGATGTTTCTGATGTTCTTTTGGGCCAGCCATATATGTGGAAGCACCATGTTATTTATGAGTCTCGATCCCGTAGTGTCATTGTTACTCTGGGGGTCATCTCTATAGGATACCGGAGGTAGTTCCAACTATTGTCTCACCTAAACAGTGTCGTAATGTAGTATCTCATACCACAAAATTCAGTTTCTTCACAAACTGTTCAAAAGGTGAACAAAAGGACACTCCAATTACTGCAGCCTTAGTATAAGCACCTTCTATCCAATAGAAGCAGGTCAACAAGATTGAATAAAAGCGCAAAGATTTCTTCTACACATAGTCATCTCATGTAGCCAGACTGTTTACAAAGGTCCAACCCTTCCAACATTAGTTTCTCAACAACCTTCCACAAGCCAAGTAACACAACTTCTCCAGCAAGGCAAGCAGCTCACTAAGGTTTAGATTCAACAAACGCTTCTCCCTCTCCCTCGGGAACTCAACGCAATGGATACCATTGCTTCCAAAGGAGGGAGGATTGATCCAAGTGGATATTGGTGGCCACCCACCTATTCCAACTGGCTCAAAAAATTCTTCTAGCAACTTACTATTTTTAGTAGTTTTTCGGTTCCTAAACTTTCGGGGCCATTTTTGAGGGCCTAAATGAAGCTTTTTCATGATCGGGCACCTCATTGATAGCGAAATTATTTAATTAAGCCCCCAAAACAAGTCTCCTCATCTATACCTTTCCAATGAGCTATCGTTCGCCCAAAACATAGATCGTATGCCAAAGTTACACCCCCAAGATGTTGATACACCATACTACCCAAAATAAGGTCCACAAAATTGTTGGCTTTTCATCTTCTGGGGTTAGGGTTTTGGATTTTCTTTATGTTAAAAAGGACTTTGTAGCCTCATTGTAAGAATGATCTTCTTTCGAATGTGAGTAGTCGTCACATCTCTTCTTAGAGATAAGATGCCACCATTCTAACGAGTCTTTCATTCTGTATTTCTATAGTTTTGTACATTTCCCTCATTAATAGAAATTTTGTATTAATGTATCTCTATGCTTATGGTCATATATATGATAAATATCTATTATATTATTGGATATATGATATATCTTTGTACATTTCCTTATTATATCTCTTCTCTCATTTCATGCCGAAAATAATCCAGATCAATGAACCACATAATATAAAGAATTTTGAGTAAAGTAGAAATATATGAATCAAACATGATTTGAGTTATTGGAGAATACTTGGTCATGAATCTTAGAGACAAAGAGAATATTAATGGTTGTCGTGCATTAAGATCTGAGATTTTATTGAGCACACCACTAATCAATGTCAACTTCCTTCCCTTGGTCCACCAAAAAACTTTCATCCAATAGACCAAGTAATGCATAAATTTGAGAAGATACTAAAGCAACACAAGTATGAAGTACAAGGAACATCAAATATTGAGAAGTGACATTTTAAAAAGTTTATAATTAAGGAAGTTAAGAATACCCCACAACTTAAATGTTATTTCCCCAAAGTTGAGAAATATATTAAAAGGTTCTCTAGATTGTTATTAACTTTTAGGGCCCCACACAAGCAACATGTTTTTCTCCATAATGATATATGTAAAATTATATTTTACCAAATCGAAAACTAGGATAAAGAAGTGGTTAGGGATCAAACCCCCAATTCACTTGAGGGTTGATAGTTGGTTATTATTGTTAAAATATTCAATGTGCTCATTTTACCATGGACAATATCACTATTGTTACCCAACCATAGGCACGCAACTACCCTCGAGCACCATAATCTTTGGTGGATAGAATGATTACAGAAGCAACACTATAACCAACAGATAAAATCTAACTTCTAAATGCAATAACAACTCAAGACAAGTAGAGAGCTCCTTCTCCAAGGGTAGCACACAAGAGAGTCACCATATCCACATCACAAGTACCACACACAACTGCAATAGTTGCAACTGCACTTCTCTCTCAAACTTGCCCCATACTTAGCAAGAATATCACCAAGCGTTTCACCAAGAATATCACCAAGAGTTTGTTGGTTGTGGAGCCTGATTATCTTCTTGATTCAGAGGTCTTTGTTTTTAGCCATGTTTATACCCCATGAAGACTTTAAACCCTAGAAGAATGTACACTCTTCCATGCGGGGGAGTGCAGAGGGGGGTTACCCCCTCTGCGTGGTTTGGGGGCAAGCAGGCCCCCGAAGGAAAAATTGCCTTGTAAATGTGTATTGTAATTTCATTGTAAATCTGGACCGTTCATTATAAGGTCGCAGATCTGACGGTAGAAGTTATGTTGGGGTTTTTTGCCCTAGAAGGCAACCCTCTTTTATGAGGGAAATGTATTGCGGCTATCTATCATTGAGAATATTGTATTCTGAGATAGGAGACCGTGAGAGAAAGAAGAGGAAGTTACAATGAGTTTGATGTAGGTTGTATCCCTTCATTTGTTGGATAATAATAAAGGAAGGACCTGGAAATTTTTCCAGTGGACGTAGCCCACACTGGTTGAACCACGTATATCTGTGTCTCTATTGTATTGTTTATCTTCTGTGTTTTATTTCCACATTTGTTTTATGTTATTGCTTTGTGATCCTGTTTTTCTAACAACCAGTATCAGAGAAAAAGGTAAAGTTCGCAGGAAAAGAGGGTTCTTGGTTCGAGTGGGACCAATGGCAGAAGATGGAAAGTTTAGGGTCGAGAAATTTAATGGCCAAAACTACCAGTTATGGAAGATACAGATGAAGGATTATTTATATCGGAAGGATCTATTCCTACCATTGGGTGGAATAGCAAAGAAGCAGACGACCATGAAGGACGAAGAATGGGAGGTTATTGACAGAAAGGCACTAGGAACGATACGACTGAGCCTGACAGCATCAGTGGATTTCAATATTTCAAAAGAAAAGACAATGAAGGATCTGATGGACGGATTGGCTAAACTGTATGAAAAACCCTTGACGTCCAATAAGGTATTTATAATGAAGAGATTATTTAATATGAAGATGTCAAAAGGTGGGTATGTTGCAGATCATTTAAATGAATTTAATACGATTACTAATCAACTAAGTTCTGTAAAAGTGAACTTTGATGATGAGGTTAGGGCTCTTCTAATCTTGTGCTCATTACTAGAAAGTTGGAACGGCTTGGTCATGGTTGTAAGTAACTTTGTCTCTTGTTCAAACACTTTAAAATTTGATGATGTTGTTGGTGTTATCCTTAGCGAGGAAATGCGGCGGAAAATCATAGGTGAGACATCAGGTAATGTGTTAAACATGGAGAACAGGGGAAGACAAAAGGATAGAGGAAAGGGATCAGGGAACCGTGGGAATTCTAGGAAGGGAAGATCCAAATCCAGATTTGGAAAGATAGAGTGCTAGAATTGTGGGAAGAAAGGACATCTAAAGAAAGATTGCAGAGCTCCAAAGAAACAAAAAGATGGACAACAAGATAAAAATCAAGATGCAAATGTAACAGGTGATGTGTTACAAGATGTTTTGATTCTTTCTGTAGATAATATTTCTGAGTCTTGGGTAGTAGATTCATGGGCTTTATTTCATGCCACACCCCATAAGAAACATTTTCTAGATTATGTTCAAGGTGATTTTGTACAGGTTCATTTGGGCGATGATGCACCATGCAAAATTGTTGGAATGGGAAAGGTAAAAATAAAACAAACCAATGGTTGTTGAAAGAGGTAAGACATGTTCCAGATCTAAGGAAAAATCTAATTTCAACAGGTCAGTTGGCAAGTGGAGGTTGTATATCCATATTTACAGATAAGGTGTGGAAGGTCACCAAAGAATCATTGGTGATAGAAAAATGAGAGAAGGTAGGTACATTGCATTTATGTATTGGTAATACTAACTCTCCTATCTCTTTAGCTTCTACAAGAGTGGATACAACATTGTCGCATCATAGGCTTGGACACATGAGTGAGAAGGGGATGCAGATACTTCACAAAAGAAATTTGTTGCCAGATCTTAAACAAATTGATTTGGATTTATGTGAGCATTGTGTTTATGGAAAACAGAAGAAAGTCAGATTTCTCAGAGTCGAAAAAGAAAAGAAGAGCGAAAGGTTAGAGCTTGTTCATATAGATGTATGGGGATCGACTCAGGTATCATCTCTTGGCGGCTCTCATTATTATGTTACTTTTATTGATGATGCAACTAGAAAAACTTGGGTTTCTTACATTCAACAAAAATATGATGTTTTTGATACTTTTAAGAAATGGAAAGCTTTGGTTGAGAAAGAGATGGGGAAAAGGTTGAAGTGTCTCAGATCAAACAATGGAGGTGAATTTTGCAGCAATGAGTTTGATGATTATTGTTCATACCATGGGATTCATAGAGAGAAGATAGTTCCAGGAACACCACAAGAAAATGGTGTGTCATAAAGGATGAACAGGACAATCATGGAGCGTGCAAGGAGTATGAGATTGCATGTTGGTTTTCCCTTACAGTTATGGGCAGATGTTGTAGATATTGTTGTTTACTTAATAAACAGAGGACCTTCAAGCTCTTTGGATGGTATAATTCCAAAGGATGCATGGACAGGTAAAAAGGTAAACTATTATTTTTTGAAGACTTTCGGTTGTGAATCATTTGTCCATATTGATAAAGAAAATAGAACAAAGCTTGAGGCAAAATCCAAGAAGTGTACCTTTATTGGATATGATATTAATGATTTTGGTTATCGCTTATGGGATTATGAAAATAACAAAATAATTAGGAGTATAGATGTCATATTCAATGAGAAGGTCATGTACAAAGATCAGTTGCAGAGAAAGATACAGGAAAAAGAAAAACCAGAATACACAGTGCTTGATGAGATCACTGGAAAAGAAACTCCAAAGGTACAAGAAAATCAAAATGTACAACAACGGGATCAACAGGTACCTCAAATTCTTGCAAGTGTTGTTAGAAGATCTACCAAGTTAAGTAGACCCCATGAACGATACTCTCCTTCATTGTATTATTTATTGTTGATTGATTCTGGTGAACCAGAATGTTATGAAGAGGTAATGCAGGTAGACACCAAAAAGAAGTGGGAGCAAGGAATGAAAGAGGAAATGGATTCCCTGGTAAATAACCAGACCTGGGATTTGGTTCAGTTGCATGCAGGAAAAAGAGCATTACAAAATAAATGGGTTTACAAGTTGAAGGAAGAAGATGGAGGCAAAAAGCAGTACAAGGCTAGACTTGTTGTAAAGGGGTTTGCACAAAAGAAAGGTATAGATTTTGATGAAATATTTTCTCCTATTGTTAAAATGACTTCAATTAGGACTATTTTAAGTCTTGTGGCAGTAGAAGATTTTCATCTTGAACAGTTAGATGTAAAAACAAATTTTCTCCTTGGGGATTTGGAGGAAGAGATTTATATGCAACAACCACAGGGGTATGAGGTCAAAGGGAAGGATAATTTGGTATGCAGGTTGAAGAAGAGCTTTTATGGCTTAAAGCAAGCTCCAAGGCAATGGTATTTGACGTTTGACAGGTTTATGACAAAACAAGGTTATAGTAGATGTCATTTTGATCACTGTGTTTTTTTTAAAAGGCTAGAAAATGGAAGCTATATTATCTTGCTATTGTATGTAGATAACATGCTTGTTGTAGGGTATAATATGCAGAATATAAATGTGCTCAAGAAGAAATTAGCTAATTCATTTTCAATGAAGGATTTGGGTGTTGTAAAGAAAATCCATGGTATGAGAATAACAAGAGACATGAAAAATTGCAAATTGATATTGTCTCAAGGTGAGTACATAGAGAAGGTGTTGGAGAGGTTTAGAATGCAGAATGAAAAAACAGTTAGTACACCTTTGGCCAACCATTTCAAATTAACTAAGGAAATGTGTCCCAAGACACAGGAGGAGATAAAATACATGTCCAAGGTCCCTTATTCATCAGCAGTTGGCAGCTTGATGTATGCAATGGTTTGCACAAGACCAGATCTTGCACATGTAGTGGGAGTTGTGAGCAGGTATATGAACAATCCAAGTAAAGAACATTGGGAGGAAGTAAAGTGGATTCTCAGGTATTTGAGAGGTATTGCTACTCATGCAATATGTTTTGGAGGTTCATACATTGTTCTACAGGGTATGTTGATTCAGATATGGCAAGTGATAAATATAGCAGGAGGAGCACCAAAGGGTATGTTTTTATTGTAGGTGGAACAACAGTAACTTGTATTTCGAAACTGAAAAAGGTTGTTGCACTTTCAACAACAAAGGTAAAGTATATTGTTGCTACAGAGGCTAGTAAAGAAATGATTTGGTTACAGAGGCTTATGGAGGAATTTGGAAAGAAGTAGGAGAATAACAGGTTGTACTGTGACAGTGAGAGTGCCACTCATCTTGCAAAGAACTCAACCTTCCATTCAAAGACTAAGAATATACAGCTCAGGTACCATTTCATACTATCTGTCTTCGAAGATGGACATTTGAAGTTGGAAAGGATACACACTAGCCAGAATCCTACAGACATGTTAACAAAGGGAGTAACCAGGGAGAAATTGAGTTCCTGCTCAATTTCAGTTGGTCTTCAAGAATGAAGATGAAGATGAGAAATTTTCTAGGTCCAAGAAGGATCATAGTCCAGCAAATACAGCAGCAGTGGAGTTTTTTAGATCAGTCTCCAAGTGGGAGATTGTTGGTTGTGGAGCCTAATTATCTTCTTGATTCAGAGGTCTTTGTTTTCAGCCGTGTTTATACCCCATGAAGACTTTACATCCCAGAAGAATGCACACTCTTCCACGCAAGGGAGTGCAGAGGGGGATTACCCCCTATGCGGGGTCCGAGGGCAAGCGAGGGTTCGGGGAGGAAGCCCCGAAGGAAAAATTGCCTTGTAAATGTATATTGTAATTTCATTGTAAATCTGGACAGTTCATTATAAGGTCGCAGATCTGACAGTAGAAGTTATGTTGGGTTTTTTTTCCCTAGAAGGAAACCCTCTTTTATGAGGGAAATGTATTGTGGCTATGTATCATTGTGAATGTTGTATTATGAGAGAGGATACTGTGAGAGAAAGAAGAGGAAGTTACAACGGGTTTGATGTAGGTTGTATCCCTTCATTTGCTGGATAATAATAAAAGAAGGACCTGACAATTTCTCTGGTGGACATAGCCCACACTAGGTGAACCTTGTCTATATGTGTCTCTATTGTATTGTGTATCTTCTGTGTTTTATTTCCTCATTTGTTTTATTTTATTGCTACGCGATCCTGTTTTTCTAACAGAGTTTCACCAAGCACCACAAAAAACCACCCTAGAAGATGCACCTTCCATGTATACCACTACAACTCCAAACTTGTGCTAAACTAGCAGAGAGAGTGAGTGTGATGAGTGAGAAAATGAACCATGACATACTCTATTTATATGAATCCATCCATTGACTTTTCTAGTTGGGTCGACCTGACTTTTTGGTAGTTATATTCTAATATTATTTATTCTACTAGGCCGACTTGTCTTCTAGGGGTTTTTACACATATGTTTAGTGTTTCTTTTGCTTCCAGAATATTCTATTCTAGTCAAAGGTTACACATGGAGGTTAATACCTCCCACAACTACCATAACAACAACACTCCCTCCTAGCTAGGGAGATATTAACGATAATGGTCTTGAGCACAAACAAACCATTCTACTGGTAACATCATCATAGCCACACATGCTATCTCATGATCATGTAGATCAACTCATGAGCAACATCACCACTATCAATATCATCTGAAAACATCAATTGCATCATCTCTCAAGGCCATACTCCTTCTAAGTAGTCAGGCATGATATTGAATAAGTCACTCACTCAATAGAGTGATACAAGGACCATTATTCTAATCTAGACATACGTCCTAGAAGAATGATAGTCCCAACATATGTTGAATGTCCTCAATGGCTCCAAGAACCATCCTCTCAACTATATCATATCTAAGCTTTATGATCATATCTAAGATGTACTAACATGATGCTCTGCATCATATCTAAGTTGTACTAGCATGACCATATCTAGCACGACGCGGAGTACCATATACATCATCTCTAAGCTGTACTATCATGGTGTCAATGCACCATATATAAGTTGTACTCGCATGACATAGATCAATGCCTTTGCATCATATCACTATCCATCTAGCTGGAAATCACCTCCAACACTATTGGTTGTCACACCATCCTAGGAAACACCTTCAACACTACTGGTAATCTCCATGGAAATCTAGTAGTAGTACACAGTTACTACAATTCCATCCAATAGATCACAACATTGTCCATCCATAGTAGTACACAACTTCTATCCAGTGGTACACAACCACTCCTAGTAGCACGCAACTACTAACTAGTGACATACAGTCACTACCAGTGGAGCACATCCACCACAGTAGCATACAACTACTGTTCAGAGACATACAATCTCCACATCTATCAAATCATATCATATGATATCATCCTGCATCAACAATGTCATCAACTGCATCACCTCTAAGTCATACTATCATGATGCAAATGCATCATATCTAAGTTGTACTGGCATGATCTGGAGTATCATCTACATCATCTCTAAGTCGTACTAGCATGATGCCAATGCATCATATCTAAATCGTATGCCATATCTAAGTTGTACTTGCATGATGTAGATCGGTGCCTCACTGTGTCATCTCTAAGTTATATGATCATCTCTAAGTCGTACTAGCATGACATATCTAGCATGGTGCCAATGCATCATATCTAAGTTGTATGCCACATCTAAGTTATACTCACATGATCATATCTAGCATGACACAATCCCCCTGCATCATCCCTAAGTTGTATGGTCATCTCTAAGCCGTACTAGCATGATGTCAATACATCATATCTAAGTTGTACTCGTATGGCCATATCTAGCATGATGTGGCTCACCAACATCGTCTCTAAGTTGTACTAGCATGAACATAACTAGCATGATGTCAATACATCATATCTAAGTTGTATGTCCACCTCTAAGTTGTATTAGCATGATGCACCTCAAGCCACTCTATCATCCACAACTCCAACCATATGTATCATATCTAAGTTGTACTAGCATGATCATAACTAGCATGATGCAAGCATCATCTCCAAGTTGTATGACCATATCTAAGTTGTACTAGCATGATACAGATCTGCAACTCACTGACATTCCATGATGCCACATATCGGTTCTCCTTCCCAACCAAGGAAGCCATCTCCTACCTTTCAACCAAGGGAGCAATCTCCACAAGCCCCAGCTTGTCCCTCAAGTATGCAAACTTTATCTTGGACAAAGGCTTCGTCAAAATATTTGTAGCCTGCTCATCAATGGAGATATATTGGAGAACCACTTCTTTCCTCTGGACTTTATCACGGAGAAAATAGTATTTGATCTCAATGTGGTTCGACTAGTCATGAAACACCGAGTTCTCTAAGAACTTCACACAACTCTGATTATCAAACACCTAATCAAACAGTCTAGAAACCAACTTACATCCAACACCTAATCAAACAATCTAGAAACCAACTTACATCCAACACCTAATCAAACAGTCTAGAAACCAGCTTACATCCAACACCTAATCAGCTCGAATCCAACACCTGATCAAAGAGTCTAGAAACCAACTTACATAGCCACACTTATTTTGTACAAGCATCACAAGCTGCAATATACTTTGCTTCTGCAGTGTTGAGTGCAATATACTTCTCTTTTCTGCTAGCCGATGATATCATAACAAATCCCATATTGAAACACATAGAATAAGTATTCTTTATGTCATTTGCACTCCCTGCCCAATCCGAATCAATAAATCCTTGCAATTGTACATCACTGTTTGAGGCATATCTAAAACCATAAGTTATTGTCCCACGAAGATATCTCAAGATATTCTTTGCGGATATCCAATGATCTTGTGTAGGTTCCACTTGGAACGAGATCAACGTGTTCACAACAAAGCAAATGTCCGACCAGGTATTCACCAAATACATCAATGAGCCAATCAACTACCGATATAGGGACGAGTCTACTGGATCATAATTAGAGTCTCTCAACTTTCCCATATCTGTCACCATGGGAGCTTCCATGGATTTGCAATCCATCATACCAAACTTATGAAGAATATTTACAACATACTTTCGTTGCCACATGAATATTTCATCGTGCTTCTGTTATACTTCTAGTCCCAAATAATAATGCATGAGACCAAGATCCTTCATATCGAATTCAGAGTCTAACTCCCTCTTACAATGAATAATGAGAGGCTCTGCACCAAGCTATTATAGCTTGCTTGATTCCATACAAGGCCTTCTTCATACATGGGTTTCTCTCGAGTGTACCCCAAAACCTTGAGGTTGCTCTATGTATACTTCTTCCTCAATTACTCCATTGAGAAAAAACGGTCTTTACATCCATCTGATGTAAACTCCAACCGATGGATGCTGCAAGAGATATGATAGAGGTATATCTGGCAACTAGAGCAAATGTCTCATCAGAGTCTTCTCCCTCATGCTAGGAGAACCCTCTAGCCACAAATTTGGCCTTGTATTTATCGATACTTCCATCCACTGCTTGCATAATCTTGTAAACTCATTTACAGACTTTTATTTAGGTCTAAGTATGATTTCCCATACATCATTTTTCATGATGCATTGATATTCTTCCATCAAAGATTCCTTGAGAATTGGTACCTGGTGAGATCACTTGTCTCACAACTTGATGGAGTCATCTGCTCCATGTTTGTAACTTTCACTCTAGCTCCTTCTTAGAGTTATCTCCTGTGACCTGCCCGGAACAAGAACAACAAGACCAAAAGTATTTCCAATAACATTTTCATAAGAACATATCTATCGTAACAAGGATCATAGAATTACCAAGGTGATCTACCCGGGAACAAGAAATATCTCCTGGAGCCTCAACTACTTGTTCCTCTGAATGTATTGAATCCAACATCATTGCTTGGAGAAGGTCTCTTGTACATTCCCTGAAAAATACACTCATGCTTTTCTAGATGATATAACATGAAAAGCATATACAAGTGCATACCTTTGAAATTTGCAGCATCCTTCAACTTGTCTTCTGATCTGAAACTAGACACCATCTTGTCAACAAGAGGTTAGAAATTGAATCAAAAAGGTTTAATGATTAGAACAAGATAGAAACTCTAAAATTTCAACTTTGACCACAAAATAAATTTTGAACAAAAGTAAACCTTTGACTTTGACTAGTCAACCTTTGATTTTGATAAGTCAACCTTTTACTTTGATTAGTGAACCTTTGACTTTGACTTTGACCAAAAACTCAAACTTGACGTTTTTTCTTGCTGAGAGTACCAACATGTGCGTTGGGCTAAGGCACACTAGAATATCTAGAAATTAGGTCCAATGCTTCACTTAAGGTGCCTAAGGAGTTGGATTAGGGTTTGTTGCAACTGCACAATCAGATACCCTAGTTGTAGCTACAACTGGTGCCACAACGAGCTTAACAAAGAACTTCCATGCTACCTTCCAGTGGTTAGACTATCCTGAAGGTGGTGTGGGCCCATAACCTGTTAAAATATTCTATGTCCTCATTTTACCATAGACAATATCATTATTGTCACCCAATCATAGGCACGTAGCCACCCCCGAGCACCATAACCTTTGCTAAATAGAACGATTTTGGAAGCAACATTATAACCAATAGATAAACTCTAGTTGCTAACTGCAACAATAACTCAAGACAAGTAGAGCGCTCCTTCTCCAAGGGTAATGCACAAGAGAGTCTCCATATCCACATAACAAGTACCATACACAACTGCAACAGTTGCAGCTACACTACTCTCTCAAACTTGCTCCATACTTAGCAAGAATATCACCATTAGTATCACCAAGAATATCACCAAGAGTTCCACCAAGCACCACCAAGAACCACCCTAGAAGATGCACCTTCCTTGTATGCCACTGCAACTCCAAACTTGTGCTAAACTGGGTGAGAGAGTGAGTGTGGTGAGTGAACAAATGAGCAAAGACATCCTCTATTTATATTAATATGTCCATTGACTTTTCTGGCTAGGCCGACCTGACTTTCTGGTAATTATCTTCTAATATTATTTATTCTGCTAGGCCAACTTGTCTTCTAGGGATTTTACACATCTATTTAGGGTTTCTCTTGCTTTCTGAATATTCTATTTTAGGCAAAGGTTACAAATTGAGGTTAATACCTCCCTCAGCTACTGTAACATCAACAATTATAACCAATTTTCAAATTGTATTTATAGGAGGAGTTGAGAAGTAATAGGGCCTTTTGAAAAAAGGTTTTTTAATGAATTGTTTTGTAAATAATTATTTCTAACACATTGGTTAACTGAGAAGCAAATCATTGGCCAAATATTTTTTTTATCACCAAATACATCTTTAATATATATGGTGCATTGTGGATTATTCTGCTATGTAATTGATAGTGTGAATGTTCTATAAAATATCTCATTTTGTGCGCTTCAAGTTATTCTGAAACAATATTGACATTTCTTTCATTTCATTTCTTCAACAAATCTATGTCATTTTATTTTAGAGAAATGTATTATGTTTTGAGTTCAATTTATTTCTTTTATTAGAAACTTGTACTATTTCATCTAATGAATTTTTCGTAGAACTATTTCATAGACTTTTAAAGGATAGGTAATGATCTTTCTCTATTTTGAGAGCTAACTCTCAAAATTGTGTATTATTTCAAGTATTATTAGATTGTAAGTTTTACTTTCTTTTTATAATTATTAAAAAAAAGAAACATTATAAATCTTAAATCTCATCGAAAGGTTATTGGGTCATTAATTTGAAGGATTCTTCCATATCAAATAGCAAAGAGTCTAATTTGGCCTCTTCTTGGCATTAAACCCCTGCTATAGACACTTGGGTATTTTGCCCTGTAAACACTAATACAAGAAGTTTGTGAAGATTTATGAGTGAATTACATCCACGTTAACCACCCTACTATAAAAGAATGCCTTTGTATGAAACAATGTCGTGGAGCATGCATTTTCAACTTTAAAAGATGTCATGTGTACTGTAGGTGTCTTAGTAGTGCCCAATTTCACTGAAACGTTTTTCTTGGAACATGACACCTTGGGTAGTGGTCTAGGAACAATGCTTATGTAAGAGCAATGCCCATTGGCATTCACCATTAAGAAATTGTGTGACATAAATTTATGAAAAAATCTGTCTAGTGCATTTAACCAAAGGGCCTTGGGCTAGTGTTGAAAGGAGCTTTTGTAACATGTATTCCATTAATGTTGGGGAAGATAGTGAGATGTTTTGGCCTATTTTATGTGATATGGCGGCATGGTAGTCCTCCTACATTAGAGATGATATGCAATATCCAACAAAATTCTTCCTTGATTCCACCATATCAACAAATGTAAGATAAATGTACTTTGGAAAAAACTTAATCATATTTTACCAAGGACATCTAGGAGAACATTTTAGTCAAAGATATGGTAATTATGTCAAAACTTGATGGAAACCAATCACCGATAGAAAAAAATATCCTATCTCAAGTTCTTTGTTATTCCAAGACAAGAATATGGCGAGTTCAAACTATAAATGGACCATGGGATTGTTATGTGTCATTATGAGAATGTTTTCATAGTAGGGGAGGATTAATGGCTCATTGCAACAAAGTAAAATGGACTTTGATGATTTTAAATGACAAATTATTGTAAATTCTCTTTAAATTGAGCTTCTAAGTATGAAACTATGCCTATACACCTAATTCATATTCCTTGTACACACAAATGTATTAATTTCGAGGCCCTTATTCTAAAATCCCTCGTACATCTAGCAAGAAGGTATGGTAGATATGCACAAGGGTATAAAAATTAATGGAATGAAACAATATATTCGTCAAGCAATGGGTTTTGTGTAGATAAGTATATGAAATCCATCCCCTTCCCTCCTTATGTTCTCATATTAGTTCTTTGTTGTTGTACCTTAATTTTTCCATTTTTGGTCATTGTTGGGGTAGTTATGTGTGAGTTTAAGTTCCATTGCACACTCTTTAGAGGGTCTCTTGTTAGGATACCCTCTATAGATTATTTTGTATACTAAAATTTGCATGTCGCAAGTGCCCTTTTAGCTACTTTTCTCATCATTCTCAAAACTTGTTTTATGGCAGAGGGTTGTCAAGGGTTTGCTCTTATATAACTACCCAAACTAATTATCACTATCCTTGTCACAACTTATGCATATACTTACCTCTTTGCATATTTTAAGCACAAATTTTGGACATCCTTTTGCAATAGTTGAAATAATCACACGTGAAATGGGTAGCAATGTCAATAACCCAACAAAGGGGATTTATAAAGTGGGCATTTTGTTCAAAAATAATTGTCACACACCTCATATCCAGTCACGATAATTGTTGAAAGAATCCTTTCAAGGCAACATTCAAGAAACCATTAGAGACTACATCTTGGTAATCATACACATGTAAATACTTAGAGATACTAGCAGGAAGGTTAGACAACCAATTACTATTCATTCTTCATGAGTATTTATACAATCAAAGGGATGGTTAGAGCAATTGCACTTGATATCAACTAACCATTCATCAAGTTCATAACACATATTACATATCCTATTTCATCTTTATATATCTAAGTTCACTATATATTAGTGTAATGGCTTATTACAATGTGTGATGACTTCTACATAATATAGGCCTAATAAGCCCTACAACATCTCTCCTAAACTCAAAGTCCCGCTTTGTCCCAAAGAAATCGTGCAACAACATCCTGGGTCTTTTCTCCCATTGAAATATTCTCATTGTGCACCAACCATGTATAGATAAATCAATTGTAACAACCGACAGTTGTATAGGAAGATACATGTATACAAGATTTAACTGTAACCTCTTACTTTTTAGCCTATGTCTTCAATCTGGTAGGTGCCTGTGTAGCGAGGGAGCTCTATAGTTTCTCTCTTGCAATTTCACAACACTTGTATCAAGGGGGCATCTCTTGTTCTTTAACATTTGACTTTTTCTCTACTTACCTACCATTTCTCTGACTTCTTCTGGCCTGGGAGGTTGCAATCTATGGGACTACTCTACAATTCCTATACTGAGGGGTTCAATTATTTATTTCATTATTGTGTCATCATCCTCTCTTTATGATATTTGTGTGTGTGACATCTTCATATCTTGATTTCTTGAATGCTTCTCCTCATGTCAATGAAGTGAGAATCTCAAAATCTATAGTATTTTCAAGTTAGTGCTCCAATCCTATTGCTTAATCAAACTACTTCAATTACCAGTGGTAAGTGAAAATGCTCTTTGTGTTCAATATGCCCCATTGAAATGCTTAGTCAATTTTTTTAATGTACTTTATTGAAATCTTTTTGTTCCTCTATCATAATTTCTATACTACTTGTTCAAACTATTTTCCTCTACTCGATCTCCCATGGATGCTCTCATTGGATGTTGTGTCATGAATCTTCAAACTTCATCACCATCGGATTTTTTGGTTGATCTTTGACAATGCTCATTAAAAAATTATTTGAATGCCTTTAATTTTAGTAGTCTTGTTCAATTGTTTGGAGTTCAAAATATTCATACAGGAAGGAGAATAATTCTCAATCTTAGTGTAATCTTGACAATGACAATTTTTTACACATAATGTTCCATCAACAACCCCTCATGAAAAATGCTATTCATGATTTGAAGTAGATTATGTTTATAATTGACAATAGAACACAACATTTAAGCTTCCAAGTGGCAACAAACTCTATCCATACACAATATCGTTCAAAGACACCAACAAGACCATCCATATCTCCAAATTCACAGTTGCACTAGAAAAGAGTGATGCAAAACTCTCCAGTTCACCACCCCATTAGTGAAGATAATCCTTGTAAGGAAATAGATTTCATCCAATATTTTCTTGGGCAATGGTTAGATAATAATACACAACAAAACTATGCCAAACAATCATATCTCTTGAATTTTCTTCAGTTCCCTATGTGATGTATTTTGGTTATAGCAAATACAACCATCAATATTGCTAAAAAGACCGCATTAATAAAACTTGTAAGTTACATTTTGTTTTTTTAACAACACCATTAAAGGGGAACACAATGGGGAAACACAAGGGTAATAGTGATAAGCATGTTTCCTTAGTGTTGATGTTTTGGATGTGTGGGCTCCTTACACCAGGTTGAAGGGATCACCCAATATTATAAACATGTATATATTCTTCAATGATATAATATACATTTCCACTTTTTGTTTACCGAAAAAAATGTTAAGATGAAATTTCCCACATGGCCAACTTCGGAAAACATGTATAAAGAGGGGTTATATAACATTATTGTGAAATCATAGCAATTGAAAGGTTGGTGGAAGGAATGAATGTCACATCATATCATTCCCTAAAACACGACAATTCTATTGTCTTCAATCATAATATCATTTAACCATCACAACAACACAAATGTTTCTCCAAAGTGAGTTGGAAAAGGTGATTGTGAGAGGTTGAAGGTTCAAAACATCGAGGTTAGCACCTTGGAATAATTTCTATGAATTAAAATTTTATACCGTCTTGTGTGTTATCCCATATTTATTACAAGGTATGGTCCACAACAACTTATACGTTTTAACATACCATGATGCTCATGACAATGGGGTGTTCGTAGAGGTTGTTGAGATTTGTAGCAAGGAAGGTCTTCCATCATCATTACATCGTCCTAGCATGATAGAGGATAATGAAACTTAGGCTAAGTCGATTAATTAAATGTTTTCCTAAGTCTAACTTAGTAAAAGAACTACAGATGTGTTATGATATTTGTTGACTTTATTGAGTACTTTTTCTAAAGTTAAAGTGAAAAATAATTTAAGTTGTGGTCTTTTAATATTGACCATTGATATCATCATGAGGGTGAGGGTTGATCTCAACCCTCCATCCTTTTGGAGGTTAGGGTTTCACTTTCTCAATGAAGAATAAAGAGATCGGTTGGGCTAAGGGGGCGCACAAGAGAAAGAGAGATCGATTCCAGAGAGAGGTCGATTGCAGATTTGCAGGGGAGAATTTTTGTAGGAGGACGAAGGAGAGTCTAGCAGGTGGATCGACTCACTTCTTCACCAAATCGTAGAGGCTAAGTTTCATATCTGGTAGGGTTGTACAAAGTGACGCAAGGGTGACACAGGAGGGTTGTACATTCACGTAGAGGCTCAGTTTCTATCTATTGTTTCATTTTGGAGGATCTAAAGAGGTTGTACGGTTTTGTTGGAGAGGGTTTTGCTGAAAATTATTCAGTTGTTGGCAGAGGTTGATTTACTTTGTCAGAAATTTCTGTATTTTTCTGCTAAGAAATAATAAATCCTCAGATCTGTTGCACCGGTTTTCCCATCTTGGTTTTTTNTTTTATTTTTTTTTAAATATTTCAGAGGATTATTGTCCAAAAATAAGTGTGTTCATTTTGATGTGATTGCTGTCTACTTTTACTTTCAGTTCTTGGTAATTTATTTCTGCTGTGTATTTAATTTCTTGTTAAGAAAAACCCCGAATAATCAATTAAAAATTATTTTTGATTGGTTTAAAGTGTATTGGGTTTAGAAATTTTACATAGGTAATGCCCTTTCTACTAACATAGTGGTTGGGATGAATAATCATGTAATTTTGTTGTTTAGTATTCTCATTTGGAGCAATGTCTTTCTCTTTCTCTTTCATGATTTTCACTTGTAAAGGTGATTTTTTTGTTGTTTCTTATGCCAATGATAAGCAAAGTCTTATTCTTGACATTGATGTTGACCTCAAATATTGCTTGTTAAATGTCTCTCCATTCTATTTTGTGAACTTTTCGAAAATTCAAATTATAGATCCAAGTTTTGAAGAAACTATAAGCCCCCATGCAACTTTTTCTTGTTGCTTGCAAGTCGTCCTTGCAAGATGTATGTTTATAACTGACAATATAACATAACATTTAAGCTTCCAAGTGGCAACAAACTCTGTCCATACACAATATCATTCAAAGACACCAACAAGATCATCCATATCTCCAAATTCATAGTTGCACTAGCAAAGAGTGATGCAAAACTCTCTAGTTCACCACCCCTTTAGTGAAGATAATCCTTGTAAGGAAATAGATTGCATCAAATATTTTCTTGGGCAATGGTTAGATAATAATACACAACAAAACTATGCCAAACAATCATATCTCTTGACTTTTCTTCAGTTCCCTATGTGATGTATTTTGGTTTTAGCAAATACAACCATCAATATTGCTAAAAAGACCACATTAATAAAACTTGTAAGTTACATTTTGTTTTTTTTAACAACACCATTAAAGGGGAACACACGGGTAATAGTGATAGGCATGTTTCCTTAGTGTTGATGTTTTGGATGTGTGGGCTCCTTACACCAGGTTGAAGGGATCACCAAATATTATAAACATGTATACATTCTTCAATGATATAATATACATTTCCACTTTTTGTTTACCCAAAAAATTTAAAGATGAAATTTCCCACATGGCCAACTTTAGAAAATACGTATAAAGAGGGATTATGAAACATTATTGTCAAATCATAGCAATTGAAAGGTTGGTGGAAGGAATGAATGTCACATCATATCATTCCCTAAAACACAACAATTCTATTGTCTTCAATCATAATATCATTTAACCATCACAACAACACAAATGTTTCTCCAAAGTGAGTTGGAAAAGGTGCTTGTGAGGGGTTGAAGGTACAAAACATCGAGTTTGGCACCTTGGAATAATTTATATGAATTAAATTTCCCACATGGCCAACTTTAGAAAATACGTATAAAGAGGGGTTATGAAACATTATTGTCAAATCATAGCAATTGAAAGGTTGGTGGAA
>SNQJ01S0022748.1:0-18686 GCA_010110895.2 Picea sitchensis
TTTTTAAAATAATCAATTGTTTCTATTTAGTGTAAAGTTAATTATTTTAATTATTTAAAATTAATTTTTTTATTTTATTTTAGAGTAAAGTCTAAAATGGGTTTGATTTTAAATTTTAAATTTTATTTCAACCAATGATTTTAGTGATTAATTAATTAAACTAATTAATTAATTATAGTGAATATTTATGTTAATAATTAAGTACATATTTAATGATTAATTATGTACAAGATCGAATTAATTAGTTTTAAGCGATTTTTTTTTAAAGATTTAGACTAGGATGAGCGGGAGGGGGCTCCATGCGCACTAAGAAGGTAAGTTAGAGGAATTGATGAGTATGGTGCGATGTTAGCATAGCTACCAGGAGAGAGAGTCAGTAGTTTCTTAGGCGAAGACATCAAGCTTAGACACTTTAACCCTAACCTAGCCACCTCCCCTAAAGAGAGTAACGTCTGCTTACAAAGAAGTAAAAAAAAAACTTACGCCTAACCCTGTTTTCTAGTTTAAGTTGCGCAAATGTGAAATTTCCTTGAACTCACCCTCACAACTTTGGTTGATGCATATTAAATTATACATAATGGTTAGGACTCGAGAAAATTACGGTAGAGGGGCATCATCGCAGGGACTGCCAATGCCACCACCATCATCGGCTGAACTAGCTCTCATACTTCGCTCTTTGTAGGCCATAAATGAGACTTTAAAGGGGCATCAACCAGTAGAGATCAAAGTGGATCTCCCACCATCTGGAATGGGTAATCTAGAAGCATCGAGGGATTCAGGGGGAGGACCTCCACCTGAAGACATCACTAGAGAACTGCATAAGATCAAAATTTTGAAGTTTGATGGGGGTCGTGCCAGGGAACGTGCAGAAGCATGCTTGGAAAGCATGACAAGTTGTTTTTCCTTAAGAGACTATGTGTCCACCTCAAAGGAAAAGATAACGATTTTTTAGTTGAGAGACAGTGCCTTGAACTAGTGGGGCAACATGGAAAGGCAACTGCATCTTACCCCAAACACAGTATCTTGGGAACTTTTCAAGGAGAGGTTTCGAAGGAAATATCTACCAGCTTACTATGAGGAACAACATGTGGGAGTATTTCATGCTCTAGTATAGGGAAACATAAGCGTAGAAGAATATGAGATCAGGTTTATGGAATTGGTCAAATATGTTTCATACATGGATAATGACCAACAAAAAGCATAACACTTTGTCTATGGGTTAAACCCTAAGACAAGGGCTATGGTGCGGATGTGGAAACTGTCTTCAGTAGCAGAAGCTGTGGAAAATGCGCGTTAAGCAGAGGAACACATGAACTTAACTAGAGGTATGAGATCGACCTTTCTGCATCATCCTGGATTCGTGGGGAAGGGCCCTAGGACATTTCCCATGGGAGGGGCTCAAGGCCACCTCCATATGGTAATAGATTCACACCAAGAACAATATCTGCAAGGATTTCAATGGAAGTGAGTGCGACATCTCATTCATCACCAATGATGCAGGCGGGTCCACGGTCATATCAGGGAGCAGCTAGTAGGGGTAGGGCTTCTAGGGGAAGGAACTCATTTCAGAGACAGTCACAGAACAATGTTCATGTTCAATCTCGTGCTACCTGTTGGGGATGTGGAGGACCCCATTACCAACGTGACTGCCCAGAGTTACAATCAAGATTTGTGCATAGAGAAGGAAAGGCCCCGAGGGGAAGAGCAAGTGGCAGTCACCAGATTTACGCAACAATTAATAATCACCAGGTGGAACATCAATCCATGGTGGTGGAGTCATCAGGAATGCTAAATCATCTCAATTTTAAGATTTTATTTTATTCTGGTGCTACAAATAGTTTCATATCACCATTTGCATAAGAAAAGAGTGGGTCTGTAGCCTACGAGCACAATGACTTTAAACAAGTCAAGATGGCTTCGGGGGAAAACAATTGGAAGGACCTAGCGTCGATAATTGTATAGTAGACCTAGGAGTGTGTGCTACTAGGTTGAATTTATATGTCACTACTCTTGGGACGTATGACCTAATCATTGGAATGGATTGGTTAGAAGCTCATCGAGCTTTGTTGGATTTTTTTTCAAAAAGGGTGCTTTGTGTCGACGATGAAGGAAGACTAGTAGAGATCCACGGTGTACGGAGACAGGTGTCTCTACACTTTATCTCAACTATAAAGTTTAAGTAGTGCATGAGGCAAGGGTGTCGACTGTATGTAGTGGAAGCAATGAGTGAAAGGAAAGGACCCTCCTTAGATCAATACCCAATATTGTCAGAGTTTAGAGATGTTTTTCCGAATGAGTTACCAGGGTTACCTCCTGAGAGGGAGCTTGATTTTACTATTGAGCTAAAACCTAGTGAAGAACCAATTTCCAAGACTCCATATCAGATGACAACGCCAGAACTTTGTGAGCTGCAGATGCAATTGAAAGAGCTACTTGACTTAGGACTAATAAGACCCAGTGTCTCACCTTGGGGTGCACCAGTAATTTTTGTGAAGAAGAAGGATGGTTCCCTACGACTGTGCAAAGATTACAGGGAATTGAACCATTCTACAATGAAAAATAGGTACCCAATGCCGCAAATAGATGACCTCTTTGATCAGATGAAGGGAGCAATGGTATTCTCAAAAATTGATTTGTGATTAGGGTATCACAAGTTAAGGATTAAGGAAGGTGATATTCCTAAAACTTCCTTTTGAACTCGGTTTGGACATTACGAGTTCGTCGTAGTACCATTAGGATTGACCAATGTTCCAATAGTATTCATGAGCCTCATGAACGAAGTATTCTGGAAGTATTTAGACCATTTTGTACAAGTATTTCTAGATGACATCCTCATCTATTCCAAGAACCAAAGAGAACATGAGGAACACTTGCGAGTGGTGTTGTCCCGCCTTAGAGAGAACAAATTGTATGGGAAGTTGTCAAAGTGTTCCTTCTTCCAGAAATAAATCCATTATTTAGGTCATATCATTTATGGTGAAGGAATCTTTGTGGACCCAGAAAAGGTAAAGTGTAATTTACCTCCAATTTAACATATTTTTTTTTTCTTTTGGTACATTAATCCCTAGTATTTTCATTTAATAAAATCGTAGAATGGATACTTAAATTTTTTCTTTGATTTAAGCCTGGTTATCTACTTGTAAAAGAGTAAAACCTTACGCCATACTAACTTAACAACTTGTAAGAGAGGCTCCCAATGATTACTAGTACTTCTCCAACTCATATATTATTAAATAGATACCAATACAAAACATATATCCACCTATATAATAGGATTCAAGTTTTAAATCCCTTGTTAATATCGGGCTCTTTAGATTTTCCGTACAAGTTTATACCCTTGAGAATTAATACTAGGACACCTACCTAGCTATAAGTATATCAGAATTTATACCCTTAACGTAACATGTATCAAGGAACAGGTTAATGATATTAATGACGATGCATGAGTCGCTTCTATGTATTTTCATTAATGGCTCCGTCATGGTTATGACACTTTTAGTTCCCCATCACAATGATTGGAAAACCAGACCGATCCCACACAATTCTATGCATGACTACATTGTAACTAAATCTCATCTCACCGATGAAGGTAATGGAATGATAACTAACTCGACAAAAGGTTAGCGACTAGCTAGTTCCACTTGGACAGTCACGAAATGACTTCTATTAACTTTGCATATTCATTGGTAAGGGAGAGAGATGTATCTGCCAGGAGGAGTTAAAGTTATATCCTTGTAATTAATTAGGGTCCTCTAAACGCCAGTCCCGATGGCTCTCCCACCTACCGCTCCCANTTTGCCCTAGCACATGGCTCATACCTTCAGTGTTTAATATGAGTAGTACTCATATCCTCTTAGGGTTAGGCAGTTCCTCTCTTGCCATTGTGACTCCGAAGGGGAAGGTTCTGCATTATGCATTCCTCAGTAGGGAAGGGATACCACCCTTGCAATCAAATTTTGGTGAAGCCGATGGCACAAATGACTTCCTGGTAAGTTTCCAAGAGGGCTATCATATCTTCAATTTGAAACCAGAGTTCAGGGTTTGGTTAAGATGAAAACGTTTACTTCTTGTAACCCTTACTTTGATTTTAATGGCCCCCTTTGCTCCCGACGATAATGTTCAAAGTCTACATATTTTTATTCTAGTATCAGATGTAGATGAGGTTTTCCCACTATATCCTTGAGTCACTACTCTTTACCTCTTTAACCTATTGTTATACATCGCGGTGTCTTGTTTGTGGCCTTGTGGAATTATTTATGGTTTTGACCCTGTGGCTAGTAACTATATTTGAAATTAACTTAGAATAGTTCAGACAAGTCCTTTCCTACGCCAGGTAAAGTTTCTAAAAATAGGGTCAAGTCTGTCTCTTAACATATCTGACTTTATCTATGACTGATACATATTGTTTGAAGTATGATAGTGGGATAATGAGGGTCTATCTCTCGTTAAGTTAAAGTAACTTCCGTGAGAATTCTCTTGACTTTGTGTATGATGTTTTTCCTTATGCTCTTCGATCTGTTCGTAAAAGGGTTTATTAAGAAGGTGTAAATCTTGAACTCGCACTGCTATTATTTTATTTTCAAAGTAATTGATAAAAAAAATATGATTCTTTGTATTAATGATGGGACTCTGCCTGTTGCGAGGGTACCCATCAAAAGTTCCATGGACTATCCTCCCCCTCAGACAGGGTCATTTATGAGACAGGGGTGCGACAACAGGTGGATGCTGAGATTCCACTCCTAAGTTGAGTATCACCAGACATAGTTGTGGTTATGAATTTACCTTTCAATCTAAGTTTAAAGTCTTACTCTGTATTTTTATAATGTTTCTTAGTGATGAAACATGCAGGGTTTATGACCACCCAAGGTGCAGGTGTTAGCCCCTACCTGTCATGAAAAAGGTACTCGGGTTCTGTGATAGTGTCTCTCAAACTAGCTCTTCAATTCCAAAGCATGGAGGACATGTTTCTATTCATAGCTTTCTCTTGATATTAAGTAACGTTTCCCATGCTCCGATTTCCTGTATCAGATGTATGAGGGTTAAACCCTGATTTGTTTTTGTTATTGTTCCATCTAAGGGAAATGGGTACAGTCATGCATGGTGTAGGGAAATAAACTGTTATTTAAACACTAGAATTGGTGAAACTAGATCCAAGTTTACTGTTAGAGGGAATTGTTTAATCTATTCATCTTATCATCAGAGGAAACTTGTTGTTTTAAAGAAAAAAAAATTCGGAAAAAATTATCCTCAGCGTTTTGTTTGTTACCTTTGTAATTTCACGTATTCAGGAATCTCTATTTAAGTTACAGGAACCATCATTTCTTGATTTCATTAATGTCTATAAGAATGATCTCTCATTAACACAGTTCTTATCTTCCGAACATACCCAAAGATGATTGTTCAAGAAAGAGGGTTTCACATCTCTAGATTTCTGAGTTTTATCGATTCTTGTCCTTCAAACAATTTCATTTTTTTTTTTAATAGATTGAGTTTATGCTGTAATTTCCTAAATAGTTTTTTGTGAATAATAAGGAATTTAAAGTATATCTTACAATCTCACAATTGTTTGCCTGAAATGTAGTAATGCTACAGTCATGAAATTTTAAGAACTTTTGTTTCTCTCAGCAAGACTCTTGATATAGTCGAATTTGAATACCCTACCTTTGTATAGACAATAGTGATCGTTCAAAACATGTATAAGATGTATACATTATGTTTGCGTCATGCGTCGATATTGTATTTGTTAAAATCATTATTCACTTTCCTGTAGTAGGATACTAGCATACATAACTTTTCATTCATGTAATAGGAAATTCATATAATTATATCATTGGGTTTAGAGTGACTTTCTCCCTTAGTTATGTCCATTCCCATGTACTTCATTATTCTAGTTCTATTCAAATCCAACTGTATAGATAATTCTTTCTAGGAAATTCTGCCTAGGAATTAAATTGCAGAATTAAATGTATACTTCTAAATAGATTTTCTCTTTCAAGTTCATTGATGCATATATATAATTCAACTTAAATGATTTAATTATAGAGCTAGATGTATACCTGTAAATAGTTTTTTTTGTTTAAGTCCATTGATACATATATGGTTCTACTTTAAGTTTTGATTTCAGGGAACATCTCTAGAACTTAATCATACAAATCCATTTGATTATTCTAGGAGGATATCAAATGATTTATAACTTTCGTACAGGTTCTAATTCAATCATAGAGGCTCCTAGGGGATGATTTCAGAAATGATTTATAAACTATTCTATCGTAGAGTGGACTGCAGATATTCATGTAATCGAACAGTCTTCGCTCAGGTTATTGGATGCATATAGATTTTAATGATTTCACTATATTTATAACTAATTCATCCCACAGAGACATAAATACTTAAATTTAGATACAACCAGTACCTTACATCAATTATACGATCATTAAAACAAATAATGAGAATCATTTCAGTTCAAATTTAACATGTACAGTGCATCAGATATAAAATCATTCAGACAGATAAGGATTAGAGTAACATATCTGAACTAATTCATAGAAAGACAAAGGGAACAACCATGTTCCTCCCAACTGTAGAACCGAGCATCCAAAATCACTTGCACAGTTCACCCCCTAGCTTGACCATGAATCCATGAGGGCAAACTTGAAAACAAAACTCCTTCTCAGCAATGACTTTCAGTTCCAGCAGGTTCCTCTTGGCTCACACTCAATCTGCAGTGTTCATAACAGCAAGAAAACTAGTAGTCTCCTTTCCCCAGCATACTCGGCAACATCCTGCCTCCTCACATATGCTATTTATCAATTTACCTAGGTCTTTTTCCCTCCCTTGGGGATTTTCGCAGCTTTCTATATCCCTGATTTTCAGGGGATGCTAATGGACAAATCATTGATTTACCAATTGTAACAAGTAGTCTAGGGGTAGTTCCAACATGTTCCCCACTCATGGAGTCATGGTCAGCTAAATTCAACATGGTTGTTCCATTTGTCCTCCTGCAGTCAATATAAAATATTTTGTTTTCATACAAGCGTCATGGTCAAATAGTTAGTTGGGTCAAATTAGGTCTCTGTCCAACAATCATAATAATTAATTACAATTATTAAATTCAAAATTTGGAATTGCCATAAATGGAAAAATATTTTCAAATTCGAATTAACTAAAAATGGAATAAATTTCCAATAAATTTAAATTTCAAAAATATTATATTTTTGGGGATATCACGGCCATTATGGAATGTACAGTGTCGAAAAATGCCCATGAGGTAAGAAGCTTCATGGGGCTAGAAGGTTATTATCGGATATTTGTGGAGGGGTTCTCTAAAATAGCGAAACCCATCACCACTTTGCAGTGCAAGGGGGTTAGGTATGATTGGAAAAAAGAATGTTATAGTTCGTTCATCGAGCTTAAGAGATTACTAACTAGTGCACCGATTCTACGAGTGTTGGATATCGAAAAGGACTTCGCAGTCTGCACGGATGCCTCAAAGCAAGGGTCGGGGGCCGTGCTAATACAAGATGGAGGAGTGATAGCTTATGTGTCAAGGAAGTTGAAGAAACACGAAGAGATTTATGCTACTCATGATTTAGAGTTGGCAGCTGTAATGCTATCTCTGAAACTTTGGAGGCACTATCTTGTGGGGAGAAACTTTGAGCTCAAAATGGACCATCAAAGTTTAAAACATCTCTTCACTCAAAGGGATCTGAATGCCAAGCAAAGGTGATGGAGTGAGTTTATGAGTGAGTACAATTTTGGTATTTCATACATCAAGGGAAAGGAAAATGTGGTCGTAGATGCCTTGATTAGGAGACCACGTGTCTTCTCCTTGGTACCCTTAAAGGTCAATCTGAGGGAATGTGTGTTGATGCAACTCCGAGAAGACAGTTGGTATTTAAAGGTTACTTCAAACCTCTAGAGTGTGAGGCAATTAGATCCAAAGTATGAAGGATATAGTCTGAAAGAAAATGAACTGTTAAGATATCGAGGAAGAATGTACATCACTGAAGGTGGGAATATTCAAAGCATCATACTAAAGGAAGCCCATAGAGCACTTTATTGTGCACATCTGGGTGTGAAGAAGATGTACGAAGACATGAGGAAGATCTTCTTCTTGGTCGACATGAAGGGTGATGTAGTCCATTTCGTCGCCAAGTGCCTAGAGTGTCAACAAGTGAAATCTGACCACCACCACCCGACAGGCCTCCTAAAACCACATGATGTTCCTATGTCCAAATCGGAAGTCATCTCTATGGATTTTATTGTGGAGTTTCTGCTCACATCTCATAGGCACAATGCCATTCTTATGATAGTTGATAAGTTAACCAAGAGTGCTCATTTTATTCCGGTTAGAGACACTTATGATGTCACTGATGTGGCACGTGTGTTTGTAAGTGAGGTTATCCGTTTTCATAGGATACCTAAGAAGATCATTTTAGATAGGGACTCCAGATTCACTTCTATATTTTGGACAAGTTTGCAATCAACGTTGGGGACTCAGTTGAACTTAAGTACAACTTATCACCCTGAAACAGATGGGAAAACTGAGAGAGTAAATCAGGTTATGGAAGACATGCTTAGGATGTACATCATGGATAATCCAACCCATTGGGAGAAGTACCTACCTTTGGTGGAGTTCGCCTACAATAACAGTTTTCATAGCTCCATCGAAATGCCACCCTATGAAGCTTTGTATGGAAGGCCATGCAAAATGTCATTTAGTTGGGATAGATTAGAATACTGAGTAATAATTGGGCTAGAATTGATTCATGAGATGGAGGAACGGGTGATTCAGATTAGGCAGAGACTAAAGGAAGCACAAGATAGACAAAAAAGTTATGCGGATGCGCATAGGACTGATTGAAGTTATAAAGTGGGAGATCAAGTTTTCTTTCATATCAGGCCTAATAAGAGTATCATATGGTTCAGGAAGGGGAAAAAGTTGTCACCTTTATTTATAGGACCATTCAAAATCCAAGAGAAAATTGGACCCGTTACCTATCGTCTTGTACTGCCACCCCACTTGCATAAAACTCATAATGTTTTTCATGTATCTATTCTACGTCATTATGTTGTTGATGAATCACATAAACTAAATTGGAAGGAATTACAGGTAGAGGACGTGGGAACCCTCACCATAGAACCGTTACACACATTGGACCGTAGAGTCCGATAGCTCAGGAATCATCTGGTAGACCAAGTTAAGGTCTAGTGGGACAAGTATTGTCCATGATCTGCTACTTGGGAGGATGCCGAGACACTACGATGAGATTATCCCTCACTTTTTTGACCACCTAGAGAATATGTTTCTCGAAGGTTGGGTGCATGTAATACCACCTTTTGACTTAGACAACCAGGATTACCTGCAGCCTACACACCTTTATTTTCTATTCACAAGTGAAACTATTAAATAATACACTTGAACTTTTAAGATGTATGAACCTTTATGAATGTTTAAATGTTATTAGTGATGATGGATATGATGTGATCTACTAGGAGAATGTAAATTCCATGAATATTTAAATGTTATTGATGATGATGGATATGATGCGATATATTGTGTGAATGAGAATCCTATGAGGGTTTAAATGCTATTTGAATGATGTTGGAAATGATGCAAACTATTATGTAAATGATAATTCTATGAATGGGTAACGTTAATTAAATTATGGGATATTATGAGATCTATTCTAACTTGAAAACTTTGATGTTAAAGTTGTTGATACATGGATACCGAATTGATATTATAGTTGTATGTAATTACATGATAAAAATGCATAGATATGTATGAGTTTGTGGTACAGACTAATCTGGAGGTTCTGGGCTATGAAATAGCCAAGGGATAATGATGATGAAAGTGGATGTCATGACCAGAGGCCAAGAAACAATATGGTATGAATCTTTTTATGTGAAATTATATTGGTTTGGATGCATTTCTATGATATGTGGAGCAGTACAAGATTTTAGGTGGTGAGACTATCCAAAACGAAAAAGACGATGACAAAACTCCCAGCAACATGATGCCACTATACATTCCATTGTAGGGTGTGGACCCTAGTCATGATTAGGAGGGGTGGAGGCATTTACCACCACGTATCCTCCGAAATCTAAAGTCATGGGAGGACGATGTTAGCTCACGCTCCCCTAGATGTGTGATGATGACTGTTAGTTGCCTGTTGGGGAAGCTTGGTCAAGACAGTGACACTTCTGCTTACGGGTTCTATTTGGGGTTAGATCAATATAGTTGATGCTCCAAGATAGTCTAGCAAATGAAGGATAGGGATGAAGATGGAAGTAAGTTAGGGAGGAAGGATGAGTAGAAATAATTGACAGTGTATGGAGATTTGTCTTATGGTGGAATTTATTGTTTTCTTTACTTCTAAAAAGAAAATGGGTATATATGAATATTCATAATTACGTAACTAAACTACAATTGTCTAAATAACATTGTTGAGCTAGATAATTGTAATTAAAGGATTTCGCAAACATGTGATTGGTTTATTGTCTTTTATAAAATGAGTAGTCATGTTGAATGAATTGGATGCATATGGAAATTGCTATAGAGATGATAGTTATTGTTATTAGTACATGCTCAAGACTTGTATGTGCTAGCTACACATGCATTTCTTCCACATGTACACTAGTATGTATGAGTTTTCCTGGCTTACTTACTAATAATGTCGGTTTATTGTTATGAATGTGTGAACCATGTTTCTTTTCCCGTGTATCATAAAATACTTTAAACTTCGAGATGAAGTTTCCTGAAGGGTGGGTGTATGTAACAACCCTAGTTAAATAATTGTTTAAGTTTTATTAAGTTTAATTAATTAAATAATTAACAGTCCTAATGTATATTAGTTAAATAATAATTATTTATTAATAATATTAATTAATTAATTAGTTGTTTAATGTATATTGATTAATTAATTAATTAATCAATTAACTCATTTAATGTTTGTGTAACGAATTAAAGTTTAATAAATTTTAATTTATTTAATAGAAAACTTAATGCAATGACAAATGGTTGGCATTGAATGGAGGGATAAGGCATTAAATGGAGGGATAAGGTGGATGGAATTGAATGAAGGGAGGAGGTGGTGAATGGAAGGGGATATGAAGGGGCAGAGGCATTGGAGAGAGGGACACTTTTTTATTTTGGGAGAAGGAAGCATTTTTTTTTATATTACTGACTGTATTTTTCTGGTTTGGAGTTTGGTGGACTGTTACAGGGGAGCATCATTTGTTGGGAGTTTTGGGCTTGGGGGACAGGAATCCTTACGGAATGCTGGAGCTAGGGAGCCGAAGAGGCTCTGTTCCTAGCTGGTTGGGTGGTTAGACGGTTTTGGGCAGTGCATCAAGTAGAGATGGGGATGACAGAGTTGGCAACAATAGCATCAGTTAGAGGTATGCATTTTTCATTAATCTGTTGTGTTATGGAATTGATTATAATCTTCTCATAAATATTATTATGTTGTATTATGTGGTTATCATCATGTTGTTGAATATGCTTATATCTTGAATACTGAAATTTCTTATACGTCAAAATGAATTTTATATTTAAATTTATTCAATTTTAGGTTCTGTTGGATAGGACCTTACATGTATCTTGTAATTTTTGGATATGACATTGCAAATTTATATGATTAATTTGCATTTTATTATGAGATATGTTAATTTGTTTATGTGTAAACCATTGGTATTATTTGTGTCAACAATTTTTTTTAAATAATTTCTTAAACCCAAAAGAGACATCATTGTCTTCACATTCTAAAGTAATGCATATATTTTCTTCAAATTTTAAATAAACTACTACCTTTAATATAACAACATTATTTATCTAATCATACAATATTTTTGTTTTTAATTGTATAATTTAAAATCAATTAATTGATATATGGTTTTGACTTCAAATTTTAATATAACAACATTATATTTATTTAGTGTTGGTTTTAATTACCTTTTATCTATTTATTCTTACTAGTCTTAAGGGATTCTGCTTCTATTGACCATTATAGATTGACCCTGATTCATAACTAAGAATCTTTCCAACAAAAGCCCTTAAAGACTATCGACCCCATTGGTAACCCAAAAGGAAATGCAGTAAATGGAGGGTACTGCATAGTCTCACCCGAGATAGCTCTATGAGTGGCTGCAATACTTAGGTGTTTTGCAACATGGGACTCAGCGAGATCTACACCTTAAAATTTATTCATCTCATTTAACATCTACTATAACATTCACTCTATGCATCCATGTGGAATATCATATTTACTTAGTTACCTCATTCATTCAACATTCATCCACTAACCAGATGCAAAGACACATCATTCAGTCACATAACACAGTGTTACCGTGGTTCACCCCCTCCTGGGCTACGCCCACACAGATATGGATATAAAGATTTTATTATAGTTTGGAAATATCCATGCCACGCATTGTTACAATCTTAGTTATTCTTCCCTCCCACAAGCTCCTCGATCCCTACGACGCTGACTAGATCGTACAAGGCTCGTCAGGCTCAATTTCATGTGCACCATAATATGGTTGAATAAAATAAATGATCAAACCATAATTTCATTTTTACATTTCCTTTACTGCTTTGAACCATACAAGATCTGGTGCTCATCATCCCTATCTAACTTCACCATTGTCGATGCTACTATCTTGTTGTATTCCTCGATTCCTTCACTTCACCAATGGATTTGGTTAATTTTCGAAATTTGCAAAAAAAATGCATATTTTATTTTTTATCTGTGTGGAAATCTTGCCTCCTCATTAGGAAAGAAGACCAAGTAAATTTTTTGTTACCTCCTAATTTACATTTTTAGAGAATTAAAATTTAGAATTTATCTTAGACTTGCCATTGTTTTCAGTTTTATTTTTTATTCTGCATGATGCATTAAATTGTTTGACTTGCATCAAACAAATTTGGTGCATGAAATAAATTAACAAGATGATGGTGCATCTTCTATTTATAGGATGCACCATACTTAGGGTGATGGTTGACCTAGTACACATTGTTAAAGATTATCATATCTTAAAAAATAAACCATGCTTTTGATGCTTCTTGATATTTCAAATGCACAAAAGAGAACAAGAAAATGGATATGGGTTATACAAGACCGATCAATGCACTTGATAAATAGATGCAATGTTGAAAGTTCTTCATAATATCATAAAAATACCATTAGGATTTTGTATAAATATATCGGGGCTTCCAATACTCTATGAAATTTACAAATTAGTAATGTCTTTGTACATACCAAGTGAAACAACATGCCCTGTTTACACTGAACGAATTCACACGCTTTTTAGTGTGTTGTAAATTTTCAATAGAACTACTATCAGTGCATCCTTTCAATATGAGAACATTGGAAAAATATAAAATTAAATAAAACTCCAAGTTTTTTGGTGCTATTTATATTGTCTAGAAGCATCATGAGTGGTATTTTTTAGATGATATAATTTAAAGTTATACTTTAAATCCTTCAAAGTTGTTCTCTTCAAGGTCACTTCGTAAAGATTTCAAGAAGCAAAAAATGTCACTTGGATGTTGCTAATGGGTCGATCTTCCAACAATATTTGTTTTTTTTAAAGAAAGCATAGCCTGCCACATGTCACTCGAATTGTGTCGGAATCACAATTCGACCAAAAGGTTGTCAGACTCCCAATGCCAATTTTT
This sequence comes from Picea sitchensis, assembly GCA_010110895.2. Taxonomy (NCBI): domain Eukaryota; kingdom Viridiplantae; phylum Streptophyta; class Pinopsida; order Pinales; family Pinaceae; genus Picea; species Picea sitchensis. The sequence continues at coordinate 13,682 of SNQJ01S0022748.1, forward strand.
TCTACGCTTTTCTATTTTTGCTTCTCACATTGTGTGCAATGTATTACTGTCGCGATGATATCAAAATTTCTACCCAAACGTAGTAGTGGTTAAACATGATTGTGATATGCTCAAGATATGAATCCAAGATATAGTCTTGAAACATCAAGAAAAGATCATGTTTTATGAAAATTTAGTGTTATTGTAAGTATAACTAGAAATTAGAAGGACAATGCCTTTTTAAAATATTTTTTTTGATGAAATGTTTACACAATTTACTAACTAATCTTGTAACTTTTTATTATGAAAGGGTTGGATGAATATATACCTTTCAACTTTAACCAAAGAATAGCCTTTCAAATTTATTAGTCCCTGCCCTTCGGGTTCGGAACTATTAGTAATCGATTCATGTTGTTATATTAGTCAGTGCACCAAAACCAATGCAAACAAAATATTTTTAACAAAAGTTTTAATCCATTTATGCAATTTTTCATCTCACATTTCATTTTTATTATAACTCTTCAATTTCAGGTCTTATTTGGCCTCATTTCAAGGCAATGTACAATTTATGAGTTTGAAACTTAGGAAAGAATGAGTGAATTAAGATGTATTGCAGTGTAGATCCTTTGAAGTGAACTAATCATATCTTGAGAGTTAGCATTACTTTGTTAACATTTTTTCTTATCATGCCTTTCCATATCGCATCCTTTAGCATGGCATGATTCCTCTGTCAAGTAGAACTTTGAACAACTATCAGTCATCATTTTGAGTGGCATGTGACTTCATAGTTTGTGGCATGTGACTTCATAGTTTGTGGCATGTGGCTTCATCCATCACTATATTTAATATCATCATCCATCATTGTGTTTCCTTGATATGGGTCAAGCTCATTCCACTCTTCACTCAAGAATCCCTCTATTTCTGCCTGCTTGGATCATTCCTTCCCTATAAAGGAATGCTTTAGAAAGGCTTCACGCTTCACTTAGGAATCCCTCTAAGGAAGGATTCAGAAAGGCTTCACGCTTCACTCACAAATTCCATTATTTATGCTTCCCTCTATTTTTGCCACCATGAGTAAAGAGACCTTTATTTCTTCCTGCATGACTGATGAGAGAAAATTAATCTACAATAACCTCTATTTCGTACTGCATTACTAATGAGAGCAAAGCGAGCTGCAAGAAATTTATGCCTGCATGACTAAAGAGACCTCTATTTCTTCCTGCATGACTAAAGAGAGAAAAGTGAGTTGCAATAAATTTCTTCTATTACAAGAGTGCTATTACAAGAGATCTGTTGAGATCTACTTTCTTACAAGAGATATGTTTTCTTATGCATTGATTTAGTGATTAATCAAAGGCATTAACTCAGTGAAAGGATTTGATACTCAATAGCGTAGATTGAGTGAAATAATTTGATAATCAATAGCATAGATAGACAAGAAGAGATAACCTATTTCTTATGCATTAGTTACTATATAGCTTATTTTTTCCATACTAGATGGATAAATTATCTTTTCACAGTCCCATGTATCTAAGAACTCGTGCACAACCAAGTGATCTTTGTTTCTTTTGACATCCATTATCAGCCTTGTTCTTATCCATAACTCATATTTCCTTAGCATAAGGAGAAGGAGATCCGAAGCTCATGTTTGTTTCTTTTCTGTAGAGTTAGCCCCAGCCCCCTTAGATCTAGATATTGGTCTCTAGCCACAGATAGAAGCACTCACTCTTGGATATATAATCCATCTTCTTATATCTCCTTTACAAAAACACTTAAATACAAATACAAATTTCTTATTTCTTATACCAGAAGGTGAAATTCCTGTGTAGCTTCTGTGGTTTGATTCTTCTGAGACCCTTCGAAGGGAAATCATGACACATTCCATGCATTGGAATGGCGCATGGGCATGGATGAGGCGATGTACAAGGAGGTCTTGTAGGCAATGGACGAGCATGGGTGGTCATGACCACTTCCAGTGAAGGATGTGGCAATGGCAGTGGAAGTGGCACCCATGCTGCAGCAGCTAAGGCAGAGGCCAGTGGACCAACGACCAATAGTGGGTGTGGTGGTGTTAAGGCTCCGATTGAGTCGACAGGAGTTGAAGATAAAGGGTGCATGACTAGAACAACTATAGTGACAATGGGTATTTCGGGTTTTAGTGGGTGGTCTCTTGTTACTTGAAACAATGACAAGGATGAGTGGTATCAACTTAGACTGCTGAAAGGGATTATATTTTGGCCAGTGGCCCGTGTTATTTATTGTAATTAATCCATCACTATCATAGGTGGACAACTCACATTTTAAAGTTTTGGCAAGTGTCTTTAGTCTATGACAAGTGTAATTGTCTTTCTGAGAAATGTAATAGTCTAGGTGAAAAGTGTAACATCCACATGTAGTGCATTGTTCTATTTATTCCAGTTAATGATGAGAAGAGCTTTACTTGGTGCTCCAAATTTCTTCATTGTGTGATTTTTGTCTTAGTATCTGTGCTCTTCTAAATTTCTTCATGGTATCAGAGTAGGATTCGAGCAGGCCCAATCTCAAGATCACAAATTCGGAGAATCCCTAATTGATTCCCATATATATTTGGAATGGAAAGCCTAGCCAATTTTGCATAGCATGTAGATAATAAAAAGATAGACTGGATATTGATCATTAGTGATTTGATAGCATATAATTCATTTACTAACAAATAACCATGAGAGGCAATGATTATAGATTTTGGAGGGCGCAAATTTACAAATATATTACCCAAGTAAAGTAAGGGCATATGAAGCCATGGTTAAAGATTTTTTTACTTATCCTTACCAATCATGTGACATTGTACACTTCCCATTGGTGGAGAGTAAGTAACGCAAAGTTCCTCTCCTTAGTAACTGATCCTATTACTTGTGATTTTTGTCTTAGTATATGTGTTCTTCTAAATTTCTTCATGGTATCAAAGCATGATTCGAGCAGACCTAAGCCCAAGTCACAAATTCGCAGAATCCCTAATTGATTCTGATATATATTCATAATGGAAAGCCTAGACAATTTTGCAGAGCATGTAGATAATCAAGAGATAGACTCGATATTGATTACTAGAGATTTGATAGCATATATTTCATTTACTAAGAGACAACCATGAGAGCAAGTGATTATAGATTTTGGAGGGTGCAAATTTACAAATATATTCCCCTAGTAAGTAAAGGAAGGGAATATGAAGCCATGGTTAAATATTTTTGTACTTATCCTTACGAGTCAACTGACTTTGTACCCTTCCCATTGGTGGAGAGTAAGTAACACAAAGTTCCTCTCCTTAGTAACTGATCCCGGTACTTGTGATTGCTCCAAGAACTTGCGACTACTCCAAGAGAGACAATAACTATATCTTTTGAAAGGTTGATCCCTCTCAACATACGTAAAAATCTTTTCCCAGATCATTTTCTTAGAAAGGACTCCATTGGGCACGAAAATGCTAAATCACCCAACGAATTTAGGCAGTTCTTACAGAAAAACCTGAAATTCATTGAGCATTTTAATACTCCATCTTGTTTGAACCCATGGCCATTGAATGACAGCTTGCAAAATGTATGTGTTTGGACAAGGTTTACATCCATCCCCATTAAGAAAGAGATTGATCGTCCACCTATAATTCCAGACTCTGTCTAAGATTTCACCATATTCTAGCTTTCTTTGGCAACACCGTTACATCTTCAGCTTCCACGAATTCCGCCAAGCAGATACTACAATCCATTGAAATCGATATCCCAGGGAGATGTCCAATTGATTTTCCATAGATGATTGATTGATTTTTCATAGATGATTGAGGGGATAGCTCATGTGAATTTATCCTTCATGCCAGTGTTAACCTGTCTCGCGGCTATATCCTTCATGCAAGTGTTAACCCGTCTCGCGGCCATATGATTCTGGCATGACCTCCAAATGTAAACCCACGAAATGATAGAATCTAGACAATCTTATTAACGGAATAACCAAGTGACTCGCACCATTGTCCAGGCATACATGCATTATAACATCTAGGTGTTTTAGGTTCACAGCATGCATGCAAACCAACTAGAAGCACATACCTATATAAACGGGTGTATGTTTGCGGCTAAGTCAACACCTGTCTTAAAAAAACAGAGCCTATGCACACTTACCTAATGAAAATATGAAAGAAATAGTGGCCTATTGGAATAACATCTCATTTTCATTATAGTTTTCCTTGTTGCGATCTGATATATCTACGAGTTGTAAATAATTATGGGTGTTTATTTCGGTTCCTTACCTAATGAAAATATGAAAGAAATAGTGGCCTATTGGAATAGTATCTCATTTTCATTATAGTTTTCCTTGTTGCGATCTAATATATCTACAAGTTGTAAATAATTATGGGTATTTATTTCGGTTCTAATCATTACCATAAGATATCTCTTGGTTTATCTCTCTTTATAATTATAATGATAATCACTTCTGAATGCTTTTTTTCTTAAACTGGATAACACATTGATATTCTTAAAAAAAAAAAATAGATGATATAAAAGGTACTGACGATTTCCGCTTTCTTTTAAACTCAAGACACCTTCAGTTTCGAAATTCACTCGGTATATCATTTTAATCTTTGATCTTTGATGTTATGGGACTTTCTAAAATTTTGTTGAAAGCTAATTGGCATGTGTATTTCAACCTTTTGACCCACCCTTCCTCCTTATAACATGTGTATCTCAACCTTTTGTTTTATCAATCCGTCGAATCTGCAAATGGACAACTCCGATTTTGCATGTAAGAAAAGAAACCAGGGTTAATCTTGTCTCAAGGTCTATTTTGACACTTTTCTCTCTTAACATATTGTTAGATCTGTTAGCACATTAATTATCGGATGAATAGCTTGGTTGATCCTTTTACCATGGCCTTCATCGTGTGATTCATTCCTCATCGTGTGTTTTCCGTGTTGTTTCTTAAATAAATGGTTGGAGATGCTATATAATAGAATACACAAACCTTGAAAATTTAATCCATTGAGTCAAGATAGAGTGAAAGTTTA
>SNQJ01S0022748.1:44843-57832 GCA_010110895.2 Picea sitchensis
AACCCATCAGCTGCATCACCGAGAGTTCTTTCACTGCTATGCTCAGTTCTTCTCATTTGTAAGGAAAGCAAACTGTGTGAGGGCCCCAAAGAGCCTTCCGTTGGAGGGAGAAGGAACCTCTGGTCTCTTCCTTCAGCGTGCTCTGGTTTCATTAATACACTAGCCTGAAACCATTGGTGACACCTGTGTTTTGTGTTTGATGTTTGTTGTTTCTTTTCACAGTTTTATTTGTTTTCAGTTGATATTAGATTGTAGTTTGTTTTATTTCGTTAACCCTATTCTCCACAGATGTTCTGCCCTGCTAGACCCAACAGGGTATGCAAGCGCTCTCTATTTTCTCACCTGGTGACCATTTGAACGCGAACACCCGTGTATCTAAGAATTCTTGCAAAACCAAGCGATCTTTATTGCTTTTGACATCCATTCTAAGACTTGTTCTTATCCATAACTCATATTTCCTTAGCATAAAAAGCAGGTGATCTGAAGCTCATCCTTGCTTCTTTTACGCAGAGCTAGCCCCAACCCCCTCAGATCCATATATCAGTCTCTAGCCACAGATAGAAGCACTCACTCTTGGATATCTAATCCATCTTCTTATATCTCGTTTACAAAAACACTTAAATACAAATACATTTTTTTTTTCTTATACCAGAAGGTGAACATCCTGTGTAGCTTCCATGGTTCGATTCTTCTCAGATCTTCGGACGGGAAATCGTGGCACAGTCCATGAACTAGAATGGAAAAAAGGCATGGATGAGGCGATGTACAAGGAGGTCTTGTAGGCGATGGATGGGCCTGGGTGGTCATGGCCGCTTCCGGTGAAGGAGGTGGTGGTGGAAATGGAAGTGGTTCTCCTGCTGCAGTAGTTAAGCCTCATGACAGTGGACCAGTGACCAATAGTGGGTGTGGTGGTGTTACCTACAGAGGCTCCCAATGAGCCAACGGGGGCTAGCGATAACAGTTGCATGACTAGAACAACCCTGGCGGCACTATGGATTATGGGTTTTAGTTGGTGGTCTGGTGTTACTTGCAACAATGATAAGGATGTGTGGTATCAACTCAGACTACTAAAAGGGATTATTATCTGGCAGGTGGCCCGTGTTATTTATTGTAATTAATCCATCACTATCGTAGGTGGACAACTCACATTTTAGAGTTGTGGCAAGTGTCTTTAGTATGTGACAAGTGTAATTGTCTTTATGAAAAATGTAATAGTCTAGGTGAGAAGTGTAACATCCACATGCAGTGTATTGTTCTATTTATTCCAGTTAATCATGAGAAAAGATTTAGTTAGTGCTCCAAATTTATTCACTATGTCATTTTTGTCTTAGTATCTGTGTTCTTCTAAATTTCTTCATGGTATCAGAGAAGGATTCAAGCAAACCAAAGCCCAAGCTCACAAATTCACAGAATCCCTAATTGATTCCCAGATATATTCGGAATGGAAAGCCTAGCCAATTTTCAGAGCATGTAGATAATCAAGAGATAGACTAGATATTGAGTATTAGTGATTTGATAGCATATATTTCATTTACTAATAGACAACTATGAGAGACAGTGATTATAGATTTTGGAGGGCATAAATTTACAAAGATCTTCCCCTAGTAAGTAAAGCAAGGGCATATGAAGTCATGGTTAAAGGGTTTTGTACTTATCCTTACCAGTCAACTGACTTTGTACCCTTCCCATTGGTGGAGAGTAAGTAAGGAAAAGTTCCTCTCCTTAGTAACTGATCCTGGTAATTGTGATTGCTCCAAGATCTTGCGACTACTCCAAGTGAGGGAATAACTATATCTTTCGAAAGGTTGATCCCTCTTGGCATACATACGGAGCTTTTCCCAGATCATGTTCTTAGAAATGACCCCATTGGGCATTAAAATTCCAAATCACCAAGGAATTTAGGTAGTTCTTACAGAAAAACCTGAAATTCAATAAGCATTTTCATACTCCATCTTGTTTGAACCCATGGCCATCGAATGACAACTTCCAGAACGTACACGTTTGGACAAGGTTTACATCCATCCCCATTAAGAAAGAGATTCATCTTCCACCTATAATTCTAGACTCTATCTAATATTTCACCATATTCTAGTTGTCTTTGGCAACATCATTACCTCTTCACCTTCCACAAATTCTGCCAGGTAGATAGTACAATCCATTGAAATCGATATCCCAGTAAGATGTCCAATTGATTTTCCATAGATGATTGATTGATTTTTCATAGATGATTGAGGGGATAGCTCATGTAAATTTATCCTTCATGCCAGTGTTAACTTGTCTCGCAGCTATATCCTTCATTCCAGTGTTAACCTGTCTCATGGCCATATGATTCTGGCATGACCTGCAAATGTAAACGCAAGAAATGACAGAATCTAGCCAATCTTATTGACATAATAACCAAGTGACTCGCACCACTGTTCAAACATACATGGATTGTAACATCTAGGTGTGTTTGGTTTGCAGCATACATGCAAACCAACTGGAAGCGCGTACCTATATAAACAGGTGTATGTTTGCGGCTGAGTCAACGTCTGTCTTAAAAAAACATAACCTATGCACACTTACCTAATGAAAATATGAGAGAAATAGTGGCCTATTGGAGTAACATCTCATTTTCATTATAGTTTTCCTTGTTGCAATCTGGTATATCTACAAGTTGTAAATAATTATGGGTGATTATTTCGGTTCGAATCAGTGCCATAAGATATGTCTTGGTTTATCTCTCTTTATAATGATAATCACTTCTGATTGCTTTTTTGTTTAACATGATAACACATTGGTATTTAAAAAAAAAAATAGATGATATAAAAGGTACTGATGATTTCAACCTTCTTTTAAACACAATAGTATCCTAAGGCACCTTTAGTTTTGAAATTCACTAGGAATATCATTTTAATNAAAATTTTGTTGAGAGCTAATTGTCATCGGTTTTCTCTTTCATTATGATTTTACTTACAATCAGTTCTTCCTCAAGGTCTCCTTACCCCGTCATTTGTAGAACCGGTGCCTTGATCTAAGTCTGTATCACATTTTAGTATTTTAATTGTGGTGAGGATGTTTTATGTACACCTAGATTGTTAATAATGGAAGTACTCCTTACTTCATTTACTAAATTGACCCACCCTTCCTCCTTATAACATGTGTTATTGAAGTATCTCAACCTTTTGTTTTATCAATCTGTCGAATTTGCAAATGGACAAATCCGATTCTGCATGCAAGAAAAGAAACCATGATTAATCTTTTCGCTGGTAATACTTATCCCAAGATTTATTTTGACACTTTTCTCTGTTAACATATTGTTATATCTCTTAGCACATTAATGATTGGATGAAGAGCTTGGTAAATCCTCTTACCATCCTATCCTATTTTGACATTTTCCTTTGTTAACATATTGTTAGATCTCTTGGCACACTAATGATTGGATGAAGAGCTTGGTCAATCCTCTTACCATCCTATCCTTCTATGGTATCACGGTAAATTTTTTATCGAGCCTTCATCGTTTGTTTTCCATATTGTTTCCTAAATAAATGGTTGGAGATGCTATATAATAGAATAAACAAACCCTGAAAACTTAATCCATTGAGTCAAGATAAGAGTGAAAGGTTATTTCAAATAAAAAAAATGGTTGGAGATGCTATATAATAGAATAAACAAACCCTAAAAACTTAATCCATTGAGTCAAGATACGAGTGAAAGGTTATTTCAAATAACTGTATTACTTAACATTAATCTATATTGTTTAAGTTATAGTTAATTTGATTTTTTAAATATTTATATATATAAGTTCATAGGAATAATTGATTTCTTATTTATACAAATAATTGATTTCTTATTTTCATTCCATAACCGAATATAAAACACAAGGTGCTATGAAAAAAAATTAAAGTAAAAACGGGGCAAGGGGGATATTACTATAGGATAAGGTATCTTGTAATAGAAAATCAGGAATGCAAGTTATTTGCATGAAGAATTCCCATGCACTTATCTTATCAAATATTTTTTTCATAATATTTCCTCAAGGGTAGGCTTGTTTCTCACTCATGTTGTTAGGCGAGAGAGAAGGAAAATAAGGTAGTTGTGAGGGGAAGGCCATAGGATCACTAAAAAAAAGAGTTGGATATATATATAACTTTCAACTTTAACTTAAGAATAACTTTTCAAATTTATTATGGAAGAGTTGGATAAATATATACCTTTTAACCTTAACCTAAAAATAACTTTTCAAATTTATTATGAAAGATTTGGATGAATATATACCTTTCAATTTTAACCCAAGAATAACTTTTTAAAATTTATTAGAAAAAAATTGGACAAATATATACGTTTCAACTTTAAACTAAAAATAACCTATTTATTAGAAAAGGGTTTCAACTTTAAAATAAAAATAACCTTTCAAATTTATTAGGAAAGGGTTTCAACTTAAAACTAAGAATAACCTTTCAAATTTATTAAGAAAGGGTGGGATGAATAGATACCTTTCAACTTTAACTTAAATATAGCTTTCAAATTTTTTAGGAAAAGGTTTCTAACTCTAAACTAAGAATAACCTTTCAAATTTATTAGGAAAGGGTTGGATGAATAGATACCTTTCAACTTTAACCTAAAAATAACTTTCAAATTTAATTGCAAAATATTAGTAGAAAATGTTGACATGCTTATGCTGGCATGCATGTCTGAGAAGATTCTGGCGTGCCTCCGCACAGGATGTTGGCACAAGATGCTGGCATCACGTCATGCCTGTGCAGAGGATGCTCACAAGATGCTGGCGTCACGTCATGCCTGTGCAGAGGATGCTGGCACAAGGTGCGCACTATATCATCTCGTTAAGCATCTTCTCCTTTATCATCTAGTCGAGCATCTTGTCCTTTTCTATATCAGAGAGGCTCCTCGTGTATTGATATCAGAGAGTATAAGGGACTTTTCTATATCAGAAAGGCTCCTCGTGTATTGATATCAGAGAGTATAAGGGACTGTTAGATACAAGATATCAGAGAGTATAAGGGACTGTTAGAAGTTCCTCGTGTATTGATCCGTAACTTCTCGTATAGATCTGTAGCAAGTTGTTCGCCTGATAACACATAACAAAGGTATTTCTGTATACATGTATACTTTGTGAGTCGGTTTATGGTTTAAGAGTATGAGTTGTAATGTATCATTCATCGTTTATAGTTTATATGTTATCCCTCCCACCATTAAAATATAATACGTGTCTTCTCGATCTCTACTTACTAATTTTATGAAAACCAGGTTTCGATGGCTGTCATCCTCCGAGCAATTGGGGCATGGTTAGCAAAGAATTCGCTGGATGAATTAATTGAAAATACTTCAGGTCCCGATATTACAGCAGCAACGAGCAGACCAGGCATACTGCATTTTATAGAAAAGAAGGATGAATTGGATAGCCAAAGGACGATGTGGGGATTGTTATATACATATAATGAGATCTTCAGAGAAGCAAATGTATTGCTCTATTTTACGAGGATTGCAGGTGTCGTTGCGATGGGTGGTGTTATCGCAAATCATGGAAGTTACCCAAATCTCCATAAGTTCTGGGAAATGATAGCAGGCAAGAAAATCTTCTCTTCCGAGTTGAAAGAATCTCACCCAGATGTCCACCCAGAAGTAAGAGCGTTATTAAAAACTCAAATGATTCTATTAATAGAATATGTGGGCTTCAAGAGAGAGACTGCTCTAGAAATGTTAGAAAAACACTGGCAGAAGGAATTGAGGATGGAAAAAAATTATTATTATGGACATTACTGGGAAACACCATGTTGTTTCTTAGTCCCTCGCAAGCTTTCATTCCATATGTTCGAAAGATATGGAAGAATTTGGGATGGAGCAGAAGACAAGTGGTATGCTAGAATAAGGCAAATCTATAAGGAGGAAATATTCAATAAAGCTGAGCATAAAGCTCTAGATCCCAGTCACAGAGAATTAACATTCTGAGATCCTCCTGAAGATTATGAAGCAGCAAGAATAGATGCAAATGGAGACTGGTTCAATGAAGATGCGGAAAGAAGTGCACAAGAATTATGGAAAATACTGACATCTTATACATCTGAATGGCCTGGTTGGGTTGAAGCAAGAAAATATTGTAACCTAGACATTTGAGATCTTGGTATAAAGATTCCATTGATTCCTAAACAGTAAAGTTAGATTCATCTATTATGCGACTCTCGGTGAATGCTCCTATCAATGGAGTTTTGTGTTGTTTCTACAGTCGGGATGGAGAAATTAAGCCTGGAGTTCAAAATCAATCCTTCCATATGTATGTCACGTGTGCAGTCAATAAGTGCGTTTAGGTGTTACCTTTGTGATATCAATATGTGTTTCGGTGTTAGGTGTTGTCTTTGTGATCTCAATATATGTGTCATTTCCCCCAATTATATGGCATAGTTGTTGTGGTATAGGTGTTGTGTTTGTGATCTCAATTCACCCACTTATAGGTGTTTAGGTATAGGTGTTGTCTTTGTGATCACATTGTGTGCGATGTATTAATGTCGGGATGATATCAAAATTTCTACCCAAATGTAGTAGTGGTTAAACATGATTGTGGTATTCTTAAGATATGAATCCAAGATATAGTCCTCAAACATCAAGAAAATATCATGTTTTATGAAAATTTAGTGTTATTGTAAGTATAACTAGAAATTAGAAGGACAATGCTTTTTTTAAATAATTTTTTTGATGAAATGTTTACACAATTTACTAACTAATCTTGTAACTTTTTATTATTAAAGGGTTGGATGAATATATACCTTTCAAATTTAACCTAAGAATAAGCTTTCAAATTTATTAGTCCCTGCCCTTCGGGTTGGGGACTATTAGTAATCAATTCATGTTTTTATATTAGGTGGTGCACCAAAACCAATGCAAACAAAATATTTTTAACCAAAGTTTTAGTCCATTTATGCAATTTTTCATCTCACATTTCAGTTTTTATTGTAACTCTTCAATTCCAGGTCTTATTTGGCCTCATTTCGAGGCAATGTACAATTTATGAGTTTGAAACTTAGGAAAGAATGAGTGAATTAAGATTTATTGTGGTGTAGATTGTTTGATGTGAACTAATGATATCTTGAGAGTTAGCATTACTTTGTTAACATTTTTTTTTAGCATGCTTCTTTCCATATCTCATCCTTTAGCGTGGCATGCTTCCGCTGTCATGTAGATCTTTGAACATCTATCCGTCATAATTTTGAGTGGCATGTGACTTCATAGGTTGTGGCATGTGGCTTCATCCATCACTATATTTAATATCATCATGCATCACTCGGTGATTATTTCGATTCGAATCATTTCCATAATATATGTCTTGGTTTATCTCTCTTTATAATGATAATCACTTCTGAATGATTTTTTTTGCTGAAGTAGATAACACATTGGTATTCTTTAAAAAAAATATATGATATAAAAGGTATTGATGATTTTAGCCTTATTTTAAACTCAATAGTATCCTAAGGCACCTTCAGTTTTGAAATTCACTAGGAATATCGTTTTAATCTTAGATGTTATGGGACTTTCTAAAATTTTGTTGAGAGCTAATTGTCATCGGTTTTCTCTTTCCTTCTAATTTTACTTACGACCAGTTCTTCCTCAAGGTCTCCTTACCCTGTCATTTGTAGAACCAGTGCCTTGATCTAAGTCTGTATCACATTTTAGCATTTTAATTGTGGTGAGGATGTTTTATGTACACCCAGATTGTTAATAATGGAAGTACTCCTTACTTCATTTACTAAATCGACCCACCCTTCCTCCTTATAACATGTGTTATTGAAGTATCTCAACCTTTTGTTTTATCAATCCATCGAGTTTTCAAATGGACAACTTCGATTCTGCATGCAAGAAAAGAAACTAGGGTTAATATTTCCGCTAGTAATACTTGTTCGAAGATCTATTTTGACACTTTTCTCTGTTAACATATTGTTAGATCTGTTAGCACACTAATTATTGGATGAATATCTTGTTTGATCCTCTTACCTTCCTATCCTTCTATGGTATCGCTGTAATTTTTTTATCAAGTCTTCATCGTGTGTTTTCCATGTTGTTTACTAAATAAATGGTTGGAGATGCTATATAATAGAATAAATAAACCTTGAAAACTTAATCCATTGAGTCAAGATACGAGTGAAAGACTATTTGAAATAACTGTATTACTTAACATTAACCTATATTGTTTTAGTTATCGTTAATTTGATTTTTTAAATATTTATATATATATATAAGTTCATACAAATAATTGATTTCTTACTTATACAAATAATTGATTTCTTATTTTCATTCCATAATCCATAACCGAATATAAAACACAAGGTGCTATGAAAAAAATTAAAGTAAGAACAAGGCAAGGGGGATATCACTATAGGATAAGGTGTCTTGTAATAGAAAATCAAGAATGCAAATAATTCGCATGAAGAATTCCCATGCACCTATCTTGTCAAATATTTTCTTCATAATATTTCCTCAAGGGTAGGCTTGATTATCACTCATGTTGTTAGGCCAGAGAAAAAGAAAAGAAGGTAGTTGTGAGGGGAAGGCCATAGGGTTACTGAAAGAGTTGGATGAATATATAAATTTCAACTTTAACTTAAGAATAACCTTTTAAACTTATTACGAAAAAGTTGGATAAATATATACCTTTCAACTTTAACCTAAAAATAACCTTTCAAATTTATTATGAAAGATTTGGATGAATATATACCTTTCAACCTTAACTTAAGAATAACCTTTGAAAATTATTAGGAAAAAGTTGGATGAATATATACCTTTAAACTTTAAACTAAAAAATAAACTTTCAAATTTATTAGGAAAGAAAGGGTTGGATGAATAGATAACTTTCAACTTTAACTTATTGGGTTGTAAATTGTTTCTAGAAGCAAATAAATAATGTTTAGAAATTCAATCAAATTATATAAAAAATATTATAGTTAATTAAAATTTAATATTACTTATGAATTCAATAAAATTATATAAATAAATAAATTTACTTAATTAAAATTAGGTAAAAATATTTATCAAATTAACTAAGTTAAAAATTAATGATATTTATAAATTCAACTAAATTATATAGAAAATTAATTCATTTAATTAATATTAAGTAGAAAAATTTATTAATTCAATCAAACTAAAATAAAATTGAGTAACATTTATAAACTAAATTAATTTTTATAAAGAAATTAATTCATTTTATTGACATTAGTTAGAACATAAATTGTATATAAAGATAAAATATAATTTGTATATGAAGATTTGAGTACATTTGATTGATAATTGATAAGAGAGTCTATGGATTCCACTATATTGTATAAAGAGACTAGTCCATTCAATTGATGCTAACAAACAAATGGATTTATAAATTTGCTTATTTTAGTTGATAAAGATGAAAATAGAAAATGAAAGACAAATGGACAATATTTTTTAGGGTTAATAAGCTTTGGATATGTATACTAGTCTTTATGTAAATGTTGTTTTGCATGCACTCTTTATTTACATTTATCAAGGAAAAGTGAACAATATTGTTTAAGGTTTATAAACTAGTGGATATGTATCTTGTAAGTTTTGGATAAGACATTGCAAATTTATATGATTAATTTGCATTTTCTTATGAGATATGTTAATTTGTTTATGTGTAAACCATTGGTATTATTTGTGTTAACATTTTTTTTTAAATAATTTCTTTAACACAAAAGTGACATCATTGTCTTCACATTCTAAAGCAATACATTTATTTTCTTCAAATTTTAAATAAACTATAACTTTTAATATAACAACAATATTTATCTAATCATATAATATTTTTGTTTTTTATTGTCTAATGACTTCAAATTTTAATATAACAACATTATATTTATGTAGTGTTGGTTTTAATTCCATTTTTTCTATTTACTCTTACTGGTATTAAGGGATTATGATTATATTGGCCATTACAGATTGACAACGGTTCATAACTAAGAAGCTTCCCAACAAAAACCCTTAAAGACTATCGGCATCTCTCGTAACCTAGAAGGCAATGCATTACACGAAGGGTATTGAACAGTCGACCTCGAGATAGCTCTATGGGTGGTTGCAATACTGAGGTGTTTGCAACCTAAGACAGAGCGATATTTGCACCTTAACTTTTATTCATCTCATTTAATATCTAGTATAACCTTCATTGTTTCCATCCATGTGGAATATTATATTTACTTAGTTACTTCATTTATTCAACATTCATCCACTAACCAGACACAAAGGCACATTCATTCAGTCACATAACATAGTTTTACCATGGTTCACCCCATCCTAGGCTACGTCCACAATCATCTAGATCTAAAGCTTTTATTATAGTTTGGAAATCTCCATGCCATGCATTGTTACATTCTTAGTTATTCTTCCCTCCCACATGCTCCTCGATCCTTGCGAGGTTGACTAGATCGCACAAGGCTCCTCAGGCTGACTTTCATGTGCACCATAATATGGTTGAATAAAATAAATTATCAAACCATTATTTACAGAGGTAATGTTAGTAATTTCTTTGTACATACCAAGTGAAACAACATGCCCTGCTTAAATTGAACGAATTCACACGCTTTTCAGTGTGTTGTAAATTTTCAAAAGCACTGCTATTAGTGCATCCTTTCAATTTGAGAACATTGGAAAAAGATAAAATTAAATAAAACTCCATGTTTTTTGGTGCTATTTATATTGTCTAAAATCATCATAAGTGGTGTTTCTTAGATGATATAATTCAATTATACTTTGAATCCTTCAAATTTGTTCTCTTCAAGGTCACTTGGTAAAGATTTCAAGAAGCAAAAAATGTCACTTAGATGTAACTAATGGGCCGATCTTCCAACAATATTTTTATTTTTTTAAAGCAATCAAAGTCTGCCACATGTCACTCGAATTGTGTCAGGATTACAATTCGACTAGAAGTTTGTCATACACCCAATGTCAATTTTCCAAGGCTTTTCTATTTTTTCTTCTCACATTGTGTGCGATGTATTAATGTCGAGATGACATCAAAATTTCTACCCAAATGTAGTAGTGGTTAAACATGATTTTGATATGCTCAAGATATGAATCAAAGATACAGTCCTTAAACATCAAGAAAAGATCATGTTTTATGAAAAAATAGTGTTATTGTAAGTATAGCTAGAAATAAGAAGGACAATGCATTTTTTAAATAATCTTTTTGATGAAATGTTTACACAATTTACTAAATACTCTTGTAACTTTTTATTATGAAAGGGTTGGATGAATATATACCTTTCAACTTTAACCTAAGAATAACCTTTCAAATTTATTAGTCCCTACCCTTTGGGTTGGTGACTATTAGTAATCGATTCACATTGTTATATTAGTCATTGAACCAAAACCAATGCAAACAAAATACTTTTAACCAAATTTTTAATCCATTTGTGCAATTTTCCATCTCACATTTCATTTTTTAATGTAACTTTTCAATTTCAGGTCTTATTTGGCCTCATTTCGAGGCAATGTACAATTTATGTGTTTGAAAATTAGGAAAGAATGAGTGCATTAAGATGTATTCTGGTGTATATCTGTTGAATTGAACTAATGATATCTTGAGAGTTGGCATTACTTTGTTAACATTTTTTGTTAGCATGCTTCTTTCCATATCTTGTCCTTTAGCATTGCGTGCTTCCTCTGTCAAGTAGATCTTTAAACAAATATCAGTCATCATTTTGAGTGGCATGTGGCTTTAGCCATCACTATATTTAATATCATCATTCATCACTGTATTTCCTTGATATGGGTCGATCTCATTCCTTCCTCATGAAGGAAGGATTCAGGAAGGCTTCATGCTTCACTCATGTATCCCTCTATTTCTGGTTGCCTAGCTCATTACTTCCCTATGAAGGAAGGATTCAAGAAAGATTCATGCTTCAAATAGGAATTCCTCTAAGGAAGGCTTCAATAAGGCTTCACGCTTAACTTAGGAATTCCTCTAAGGAAGGCTTCATGCTTCACTCACGAATCCCCCTATTTTTGTTTGCCTCTATTTCTACCAGCATGAGTAAAGAGACCTTTATTTCTTCCTACATGACTGATGAGAGAAAAGTGATCTGTAATAACCTCTATTTCTTCCTGGATGACTTGTGAGAGCAAAGTGAGTTGCAATAAATTTATTCCTGCATGACTAAAGAGACCTCTATTTCTGCATGCATGACTAGAGAGAGCGAAGTGAATTGCAATAAATTTATGCTATTAGAAGGGCTCTATTACAAGAGATCTGTTGAGATCTATTTTCTTTCAAGAGATATGTTTTATTATGCATTGATTTAGTGATTAATCAAAGGGACTATCTCAGTGAAAGGATTTGATACTCAATAGCGTAGATTGAGTGAAAGAATTTGATACTCAATAACATATATAGACAAGAATATATAACCTATTTCTTATGCATTAGTTACTGGATAGCTTATTTTTTTTGTACTAGATAAATAAATTATCTTTTCACAGTCATGTGTATCTAAGAAGTCATGCACAACCAAGCGATATTCGTTGCTTTTGACATGCATTCTCAGCCATGTTCTTATCCATAACTCATATTTCCTTAGCATAACGAAAAGGATATATGAAGCTCATCTTTGCTTCTTTTTCATAGAGCTAGCCCCAACCCCCTCAGATCTACATATTGGTATGTAGCCACAGATAGAAGCGCTCACTCCTGGATATTGAATCCATAATCTTATATCTCCTTTACAAAAACACTTAAATTCAAATACAAATTTCTTATTTCTTATACCAGAGGGTGAAATTCCTGTGTAGCTTCCATGGTTCGATTCTTCTCAAACCCTCGAATGGTAAATCGTGGCATAGTCCATGCACTGGAATGGTGCACAGGCATGGATGTGGCGATGTGTAACATCCCTCTCTGGCGCACTGACAAAACTTATTCTTTGAGGACACTTGCTCGCAAGTGATCTGGATTTTTATGATGATGAACCACGTAACCTTGATGATGATGCGTCATGATTGAT
>SNQJ01S0022748.1:63009-99439 GCA_010110895.2 Picea sitchensis
TTTGCAATTTCGTTCCGCAATGATATTGTAGGTTTGTTTATATTCTGATCATGTGTCACCTTAGTTATGCTGTCATGTGTTTTTGCATTGATATGATTTAGGTGATGTTGTTAAATTATTATTTGTTAAAAAGAAAATAAAAAAAAAATTCTTATTGAACTTCGCTATTCATAGACTTAACGAAGGGGTCGTTACACGATGGAAGGGCATGGGTGCTCATGGATGCTTTTGGTGAAGGAGGTGGTAGTGGTAGTGGAAGTGGTGCTTCTGCTGCAACAACTAAGCCAGAGGCTGGTGGAACAACGACCAATAGTGGGTGTGTTGGTGTTACCTGCAGAGGCTCCCATTGAGCTAGTGGGGGATGGAGATAAAAGGTGCATGACTAGAACAACTCTGGCGACAGTGGGGATTATGGGTTTTATTGGGGGTCTGGTATTACTTGCAACAATCACAGGCACGAGTGGTATCAACCCAGACTACTGAAAGGGATTATGTTCCAACGAGTAGCCCATGTTATTTATTGTAATTAATCCATCACTATCATAGGTGGAAAAATCACATTTTAGATTTTTGGAAAGTGTCTTTAATCTGTTACAAGTGTAATTGTCTTTGTGAGAAATGTAATAGTATAGGTGACAAGTGTAAAATTAGCATGCATTGTACTGTTCTATTTATTCCAATTGATCATGAGAAGAGATTTAGCTAGTGCTCCAAATTTCTTCATTGTGTCATTTTTGTCTTAGTATATGTGTTCTTCTAAATTTCTTCATGGTATCAGAGAACAATTCGAGTAGATCGAAGCTCAATATCACAAATTCGTAGAATCCCTAATTGATTCCCATATATATTCAGAATGGAAAGCCTAGCCAATTTTCCAGAGTATGTAGATAATCAAGAGATAGCCTAGGTATTGAGTATTAGTGATTTGATAGAATATATTTCAATTACTAACAAACAACCATAAGAGGCGGTGATTATAGATTTTGGAGGGTGCAAATTTACAAAGATCTTCCCCTAGTAAGTAAAGCAAGGGAATATGAAGCCATGGTTAAAGAGTTTTGTACTTATCCTTACCAGTCAAGTGACTTTGTACCCTTCCCATTGGTGAAGAGTAAGTAACACAAAGTTCCTCTCCTTAGTAATTGATCCTGATACTTGTGAATGCTCCAAGAACTTGTAACTACTCCAAGAGAGGAAATAACTATATATTTCGAAAGGTTGATCCCTCTCGGCATACGTATGGAGATTTTCCCAGATCATGTTCTTAGCAAGGACCCCATTGGGCATGAAAACGCCAAATCACCAAAGGAATTTAGGCAATTCTTACTGAAAAACCTGAAATTCATTGAGCATTTTCATAGTCCATCTTGTTTGAACCCATGGCAATCGAATGACAACTTGCATAAGGTACATGTTTGGACCATGTTTTAATCCATCCCCATTAAAAAAGAGATTGATTGTCCACCTATAATTCCATACTATCTCTAACATTTCACCATATTCTAGCTATCTTTGGTAACACAGTTACATCTTCACCTTCCATGAATTCCACCAAGTAGATAGTACAATCCATTGAAATTGATATCCCAGGGAGATGTCCAATTGATTTTCCATAGATGATTGATTTATTTTTCATAGATGTTGAGGGGATAGCTTGTATGAATTTATCCTTCATGCTAGTTTTAACCTATCTCATGGATATATCTGTCATGCCATTGTTAACCTATTTTGCATTTATATCCTTTATGCAAGTGTTAACTTGTCTCGCCGCCATATGATTGTGGCATGACCTCCAAATGTAAACCAACGAAATGAATGAAGCTAGCCAATATTATTGACACAATAACCAAGTGACTGGCACCACTGTCTAGGCACACATGCATTGTAACATCTAGGTGTGTTTGGTTTGCAACATGCATGCAAACCAACTAGAAGCACATACCTATATAAACAGGTGTATGTTTGCAGCTAAGTCAATGATTGTCTTCAAAATATAGAACCTATGCACACTTACCTAATGAAAATATGAGAGAAATAGTGGCCTATTGGAATAATTTCTCATTTTCATTATAGTTTTCCTTGTTGCGATCTGGTATATCTACAAGTTGTAAATAATTATGGGTGATTATTTCGATTCGAATCATTTCCATAACATTTTTCTTTCTTTATCTCTCTTTATAATGATAATCACTTCTGAATGTTTGTTTTTGCTGAACTAGATAACACATTGGTATTCTTTTAAAAATCCATATGATATAATAGGTATTGATTATTTCACCCTTCTTTTAAATTCAATAGTATCCTAAGGCAGCTTCAGTTTCGAAATTCACTGGGAATATTGTTTTAATATCTAATGTTATGGGACTTTCTAAAATTTTGTTGAGAGCTAATTGTCTTCATTTTTCTCTTTCCTTCTGATTTTACTTATGATCAGTTCTTCCTCAAGGTCTCCTTACCCTATCATTTGTAGAATTAGTTCCTTGATCTAAGTCTGTATCACATTTTCACATTTTAATTGTCATGGGGATGTTTTATGTACACCCAGATTGTTAATAATGGAATTACTCCTTACTTCATTTACTAAATCGACCCACAGTTCCTCCTTATAAAATGTGTTATTGAAGTATCTCAACCTTTTTTTTTATCAATCCGACGAATTTCCAAATGGACAACTCTGATTCTGCATGCAAGAAAAGAAACCAAGGTTAATCTTTTCGCCGGTAATACTTGTCCCAAGATCTATTTTGACTCTTTTCTTTGTTAACATATTGTTAGATCCGTTAGCACGTTAATTATTGGATGAATAGCTTGTTATATCCTCTTACCATCCTATCCTTCTATGGTATCACTGTAAAAATTTAGCATACAATAGGACACAAAAAATGTACCAAACCTCCATATTTAGCTTGTGTTTGGATTGTGGGTTTTTGGGATGGCGAGCTCAAAATTGGGCCTATGTTGTTCAGTGGCCTACAAATAGAACCAAGAGTTCCATGATATACAAATTGACAAGTGGACTTGCGGACTATAGAAATTTATCAAAAATAAATAATGTCTGCTACATATCTCTGGAAATTACATTAACATTTAAAAACATATATTAGAATAGTAATAAAGTTTTTTATACCGAAAAAGTTAGCTACAATAGAATAGTAACAACGTTGTGAAAGACAAAAAATTAAGCATACAATAGGACACAAAAAATGTAGCAGATCTCCATAGTTAGCCATTGTTTGGATTACGGGTTCTCAGGGTGGCAGACTCAAAATTGGGCCTCTATTGTTCCATGGTCTATAAATAATACTGAGAGTTCTGTGATATACAAATTGACAAGTAGACTTGCGTACTGTAATAAACTTCAATTTCGTCATAAAAAAAAATTCTTCTAAGAGAATTACGCTCTAAGTATGTATGATAGATTTATAATAAGGGGAGTAATCCTTAATATTTAAAACCATGATACCCTATGTATTCAATTTATTTTTCCTAACATTACAGGTCCATGGTCTAGTGTTTATTCTTCAATACTCATTTAATTTATACTCATCTTTGTAAGTGGTTAAAAGTTAAAAAAACTTTGTAGTAATGCGGAAAATAGACATAGGCCTTGTACTTAGGATTCCAGCTTCTTATTTAACATCCACCTCCATACACATGCACAAGCATAAACTTCAATACCCTGAGAACTTTAGAGACACAAGGAAGGGGGTCGAAATATTTTCTTTAACGTTGGATTTGTTGGTTTTTCTTTTGATAAAGGTGACCACAGAATTTGAGGGGTTCCTTGGAAATTATTCTATTGATTGAGAGTCCATAACCCAATAAACTACTTAGTTTGAAGTGAACCATAAGGTGGCAGTTGATTAATCCTTTCCAGGATTAACTAACTCCAACCACCGACGCTAACTAAACTACTAGTAAAAGGGTTTTGAGGAGATCCTTACTTGTCCTCTTAATTTATTAAATGTGACTAGATGTATTTTCAGTCAAATTTAATTTTTTGTCCATCCATTAATGGAGGTGGAGGGGAAATGAGAGTC
Organism: Picea sitchensis; assembly: GCA_010110895.2. Classification (NCBI taxonomy): domain Eukaryota; kingdom Viridiplantae; phylum Streptophyta; class Pinopsida; order Pinales; family Pinaceae; genus Picea; species Picea sitchensis. The sequence goes on from SNQJ01S0022748.1 coordinate 67,050, forward strand.
ACCCTGTACCCTCATCCAACCCGAACACTCCACTTCACTACTGTCACATGGTGCATTTCCTTGTCATACCCACCACATTCAATATGTGCGGGGCTTGTGTTTTAGGGTAGCAACCATGATTCATTTTCATCTTTGTGTCCATCTACTCTAAGTTGAGTCCTATGTTTTCCTCTGTTTCTTGACTTTACTATGCATAGGGCATGGTGGCTTAGAGCATCTCCCATATTTCTCCTATTTGGTAAGTATCTATCCTAAAATAATAATTTAATTGTAGGATTTCTTTTGTCCTTTTTTGGCTTACTGTTTTGGTATTATCTTGTTTATTTCCCATAGGCCCTTCTTTCTCTCCTCCTATACTCGCCGTTCTTTTTGTTATTATTCCAGGTTATGCTTCGTCGAAAAGGAAATCGTATGTTTAAAAGGGTTAGGGTCTTCTACATTATTGTATGCTAAACCTATTTTTTCCATGATTCTGGAATCCCTCTAGCAAGTTATTTCTATCCGGGATGTGAAAAGAAAAGGGGTTCATCTATCATTGTTCTCCTAATACTCCTCGATAATTTGTAAGACTGTAATTTTTTCTTATTTGATAGTCTCCCAGAAAGAAATAGTAGTTGGCCAAACACTTAAGCAGGGATTATACTCTAACTGAAGTTAAATATGTTCGGGTTATGTTCTGCGTGCCCCCTTTGCTCTTTCCGAGCGTCTTACAAGGCATACGCGTTTGGGGTTTTGGCATCGTGTTGATCCTACATTTCCTTAAAACTTATTTGTAGAGTGTTAGATAGATCATTGGTTTTGTTCTATTGTTTTTTTATATTTCTATAAGATGGTTCTTGAGTTTATACCTATGATGCAATTTGGTCATGTTTCAACATTCGTGTATTGGTTCTTTGTTCTGTTCTTATTTCGATCATTGATTGATTCTTAATACTAATGATGGGCCCCTTTGGTTTTGTGAAGGTACCCATCAGGAAGTCTAGGACTCCACTTCCCCTTCCGGTTCTAGAGAATTACGCGACTCTTGGCGATGGTGAAGGATATCATATCCCTACACTTAAGTTAAGTATTACTTTGGCGAACTCTTTCCTAATGTTACTTGTTTCCTTTTATTTTATTTTATTTGTATTTATGTTGAAAAAAACTTAAGGGTGTTCCTTGCAACTCTTTGCAAGGGTTTCGACCATGCGAGGACACACACACGAAGATTTCACCCCCCCTTAATAGGTACTCGGGTTCCATTTTTCCCCTGCTAAGAAGGCCTAGACAGTTAATGGTAAAAGAATTCAACTAAGGAACCATTTATGTAATTACTTCACTGTGTGTTATCTTTTAACTTCGTTACTCCTTCTCACAATCGAGTTTCGAGAGTCAACTTTAAATTTTGTATAATTACCCAAAGATTAAATCGATTTCTTACTATGACTTGTATTAAGAATTATTCGAAGGAAAAGTATGATTGATTTCTTCCCTATACTGGGATTGTTTTATCGACATTTCTAAAATGAAATGAATTGTGAATGGTATTTTATTTCCATCTCTTGTAGCCTTACTTCAATTCGTTTTTGGCATCATAGGTCCTCGACATACCTATAAGCGTGTTGGTAAATACAAACATTTGTGTTTCCTCTTGTAATGTTTTATCCTAGATCTTTCATAGTTTAGAAACATCTTTCTTTTGTGTTCAATCCGAGTGTACTCCAATTATTTTTCCTCGAACTAAATACCTTGTCTTCCAAACGTACGAATGTCTGAGTTAATTTTTTTTTTGTGAAGCTGGTGCAGCCAGAATCTAAGCCTTAGGTATTAACAAGAGTCTGAGATTTATTAGTGTAACGTGAATTATGTCTCTGTGTTTTGATTCTGGCATATTCCTTTACAATTGTATGCTACTAATTCTATGCCATTCATTATAACGATTACTGAATGAACATTTAGATATGTATATTCATAACTGCAGTCATAAGTTTATTTGATACTTCGTAAACCCCTTATTAAATCAATGGGCCTTTAAATCTGTATAGTTAAAATGGATATAATACTTCTGAAATTCTTTCCAGTTTTCTACAAATGTTTACACGGGTTTGAAAATACACTACAGAAATGACCCTTAAAGTTGTATGACTCATGATGATCTCATGACAGGTACAAGATTTTCTAGGACTTGAAGTTTCGGAAATTGCATGATGAATTTAATGCTTCGAGTAGAATAGATCTATCCTAGGCATGACTAAAACACAGTAATTTTGTAATACCGTTCACTGTCCATATTCAATTCTATTACTACTACAAACAATATATGTTGTTTATAAACCCGTACACTTGTACGTGGAACCTGTGATGAAAAAGGGTCACCAATATAGTAGTAATATAAGTATATTCTTTAATAGAATAGATGATTATCCAATATATAACATACAAAAACCATACCGATACAGTCATTCCTACAACAGATAATAAATTGTGATCATATATATATATATATATATAAGTTGTTATGTAGCATAGATACAGACTTTCTGAACTCCAATTATTTATGGATAGATCTTCCTAATATTTCAGTTACAGAAATAAACGTACCCCTGTAGATAGATCTGTTCTTTCAAGTTTAGGTGTATATAGGTAATTCTGCCTAGAATTTTAACTTTTGACTGTAAACTTCATACAACCGAACATATATTATCCATGGAAATTATTTCAACTTAACACCAATAGATGCATAATATTAGATACCCAAAATCATTCAAGCACAGAAGGAGGAATTTAACATATCTGAACCAATTCGTGGAAAGACAAAGGGAACAACCACGTTCCTCCCAACCATAGAATAGGGAAACCAAAATCACTTGCTCGATTCACCCCCTAGCTTGACCATGAATCCATGAGAGTGAACTTGCAGACTCCTCCTCAACAATGTCCTTCAATTCCAGTAGATTCCTCTTGCCTCACACTCACTCAGTAGTGTTCATAACAACAAGTAAAAATCAATAGTCTTTCCTAGCATACTTGGTGATGTCCTGCCTCCTCATATATGGTATTTATCAATTTTCCTAGGTCTTTATCCCTCCCTTGGGAATTTTCACATCTTTCTAAATCCATGATTTTCAGGGGTTGTTAATGGCCAAATCACTGATTTTCCACTTGTAACAATCAATAGAGGTAGTTCCAACATGTTCTCCACTCATGGAGTCATGGTCAGCTAAATTTAACATGGATGTTCCATTTGTCCTCCTGCAATCAATATAAAATATTATGTTTTCATACAAGTGTCATAGTCAAATAGTTAGTTGGGTCAAATCAGGTCTTTACCCAACAGTCATAATAATTAATTACAATTATCAAATTCAAAATTCGGAATTGCCATAAATGGAAAAAAAATTCCATATTCGAATTTACTAAAAACGAAATAAATTTCCAACAAATTTAAATTTCAAAAATGCTTTATTATTTTTTTTGGGATGTCACACAGACTATGGAAATTTATCAAAAAAAACAATGTATGTTGCATGTAACACCGTCTGTTACATAGTTTTGTGGAGAAAAAGACAAAAAAAATAGCATTCCCAAATTAGTTTGCTTGAAAGCAAAGGCGCCTGCACTGAAGAAAAATCGAAATTTATCAAAGTATAGGTTCTTGAACACCCAAAAAGTGATAATACAATAGAATAGTAAAAACGTCATGTAAGACAAAAAAATTACTGTAATGGCCCCTTCGTTACGCCAACAACCTCTCGTAACAAGTGCAATTTTTTTTTTTTTGTGTGCATGTGTACCAAGGTAATACAGACATTATACTCTGTGTCGCAAAATGACGGAGAAAATGATGCATGCAACTGCAACAATCAACATAACGACCTAAAACCCACATCAAGCATCTAGATGTAATGAACGACAATCAACCGATGAAAAATAAGACTAACTACCCACCCGTCCTACCCTGTAATGGTTAGGACCTCTAGGACACATAAGAAATTCTCAAGCCGAGGTTCCATCGATTTTGACCATTTAAGGTCTCAGGGCTGGCAACTGTTATGAGGAACAAGGAGGTGTCTACATCCCGCCCGAAATAAGTAGAACAAGACTGCTAAGCTAAAGACAATCACCCTAACATCACCACACCCGCGAAATTAATTACACAAGAAAGTAGAATCTTTTACAGTGAGCGAACCAAGCACATTAAATGTGTACAAGACCAAGTTTGAACATTAGTTAGAATGAACATCAACGCCCTCAATGGGGACCGCAAGAAAAAAAAACGATTTCGTCTACACCCAACAAGTCTAACTAGTCAATGATTACTATTTATTTGAACTTTGGTTACCATTCTAAAAGGGCACGTCTAATTTACAATTAGCCATTAATGCCCCCTCTAAATTAACTTTAAATACAAACAACTTAGCAAGTCTATGTAAGCATACTAGAACCATAAACAACAAATACAATCTAATCTGAATTATAATCAATTAGCAAGTCAAATTTGCAATTTAGTCACCACTCACCAATCTAATTTTAATCTTTATTACAATCTAACTGGGCATTTCTAATTTAATCCAAAATTTTCAATCTAACTAGCCATCAACAGTAATTAACAACATTAACAGTATTAAGGTAGAATGTTGCCATCATAACACTTATGAACAACTTAAATCCCAACAAGTTGTCTTAGCTATATTGACTGAGATGAAGGGTAACAACTATCTAATATTATTAAAGAAAACCACTGAGAAATGACAGTGTAATTAAATCTAGCTATTTTCACATATCTATGGTCGTAACATAATTAAGTTCACTGCCCCTACGCAGTCGTACAACTAAGATTGCTATGATTAAAAAATTTATTCACTGCAATAATGATAATGCCCTGCAAGCATGGCTGACAAGGCTGAGTAAATACATCGTCATTTAGAATAAATTAAGAGAAAGGTAAACTCCACCACAGTGATTTCCCTCATAACTTGCTAAGAGTTAGCTGGATAAAGCTATAAGAGTTTGCTAAGTAGTAAAAGTAGGTACAGGAAACACTGAAAATGCGAGTAAGGTTTAGATTCGCTGCACCCACTGTCCTCTTATCACTCCATTAAATTTGGTCACACGACTTGCAGGGGTTGTTGTCAAGGAAACTAAAACTGTAATCACTGTCAAGGAAACTAAACAAGTAATCGGTATCCTCCTAAATGGACTGTCTAGAATCTGTTGTATTTTAAAAAAAAAAAACTGGTCAGCTATGAAACAACTGTCATCAAGGGACTGTGGTCCATCCAGTGTGAAGTTGTTGGCGAATAGGTGAACTTACAGTCGGAGGGTATACTGCTATCGGTTGGGTGTAGTTGAAGTTCAACTCCGGTTATTATTGTATACCAATCAGGCAAAAATCGCGTTGGTATCCACGCTATCCCACCCGACTATTCAAAAATTACACTATGATTATTCTAACCATAGATCGAATCCCTCGGCCAAACGCTATGGTAACCAATCTAGATTTTAATGTGCCAACGCAAATCGATGCCAAGGAAGAAGGCTTGTTGGAATGGATTCCACGACCCTGTCCAAATTAACCAAGGAAATTTACCATCGCGCCGCAGGCGAGAGCTACAGAAGTTGGGTCGTTGCCTAGCCTACAACGATCACACATGCACACCCCGAATAGTTGCATAACCCCCCAAAACGTGAAGTTGTCAACAATCAATGATCACGCATGTATTGGCTGAGTAGTAGATACTGCTAGGTCAAGGGTCACACGCTGAGAAATTTAGAGGTCGGGAGATGGGTGGAGTGCCCAGGTAAGGAGGTTATATCTGGAGTGGAACCATTAATCAGATTACAAAAAACAAAACTCTACCAAAAGGAGAAGTTAAGCACTTGCATAATCTGAGAACCGAACCTTCACTAAGATCATAATTTCTTAGAAGGAAACACCAACCAGGTGTGAGATAACCACAGGGCATAACTTCGCCCTTAACAATTAAAATCAAGGGAAGGATTCAAAACCAACTGGAAAACATTGCCAACAGAGAAATAACACAGAATGCTTAACCAGTTTGGTGTCCCCAAATAAAATGCAGAATTTAGAATATTTAATTGTTATTCAATTTTCAGGTTACCAATTTAAATGTAGAAGGGAGCTCAATAAATCTGTCCAATGCAGAATACCAATAGTAAAAAAAAAAAAATGCAGACACAAGGTCAATTCATTTTCCATCCAGAATACCTCGATAACGCAGACAAAGTGAGAGAAGTGCAAGGATCCAAAGGGAAGGGTCATGGAAGGATTGCAAGGATAACCAACACTACGCAAGAATTCCATACAAAGAGACACTTTTTGCTAGAAGGCGCAAACAACAATCGACCAAGGACAATAACAGAGGTAGACAACTGACGAGATCATCCTTTTCTCATCATCCTTGCACATAAAAGTAGGGCTTTGAGATCCATAGGTCTTTTAACGCTAAGGCGATGACCATAGATCAGGATCCTGGCCGATTTCTCAGGCGAGGACTGGTGACTTAGGGATGAAGGTTAAACCACCGAAGGTCACAAACTACACAACAAGGGGGTCACGACATGCGGGAACACGAAGGTCATGGGAAAACAATCAACCATTCAATCAGCTAGGCCATAAAAATTTCAGTCACGAAACTAGACAACCATTTTACATACCATGTAAACATGCAGATCCAAATCATCAATCCTACAATAATCTACTAATCAATGAAGAAAGCATATCATTGCATGTTCACCCGCTCCGAGTGTCGTTTGCGCGCTCCATGCAACTCCCTCTCACCGACCGTCGAGACTTCACCTGTACCTCTCAGCCAACGCTAGGGGTACTCTTCTTCCCCCTTAGCCCCTCGAGCCACAAAGGGGCCACACACACTATCTAGAGTTTTCGTCTAGCTCCCAACTCGCCTCGCAAGTCTGAGCTACCACTCCTCTCCGAGTTGGGTATCCCAACTCCCCACAAGTAAATCATTCAAGTCGATATTTCTGCAGCATACCGTTATGCAAACAACAAATCCCCCTTTTTCCTTCTCCTTCCTTCATTATATAGAATTTCCCACTTCCTCTCTCTCCTAAACTCTCATTTAATTAATGTTTTTAAAAATAAATTCCTAAAAATTCTTCTCCATACAAGTGTCACCCATCCCCTTCATTCCTCCATTAATTAAATTTTTTAATTAAGTAATTATCTTTATTTCCCTCACCCACCTAGAGTTACTCCTAGGATCACTCCTGGGTGTCCTTAGATTCCCTTACATGTTTTAAAGGCTTTCCCTATTATGAAATTGCTAATTCAGTTCAAAATTAGAAAGCTCTTAAATGTGGATTCCTTACTAAGTTGACTTCCCACTTTTTCCCTTAAGTTCCCCTTTTTCCTTTTTATGTTACCTTCTTTCCCTAGTTTCCTATTTTTTTTATTTTCCCTCTTTCCCTTTTTTCTTAGAACTCAAAAAGGCAGGTGTGATATTTAACCCATTTTTCCCTTTTTATCATTAAATTTGTAAATTTTATATTATCAAAAAGGTAAAACATTTAATTCCCTCATTACATTTTATAACAACAGATTATATATATATATATATATTGAATAAATTAATTTCTTACTCTCTTCATGTTACAAGGTTTTATGAAGATCATACTTATCNTTTATTTATTTAATTATATACATATATATTTTTTGAAAAGGTAGGCTAAATTTCACCACTAGCGTAATTTAGACTTAGGCCTTTAGATTTTGTACTGGGTGATAATTGATTAGGGAAATTGTTTTTAAAAATACTCAACACGTTAATTGTCCTAAGGCCTTCAAAGTTCATCCCTCTATTATCAACAACGCGACGTGCCCTTCAGGATGCACTAGGTGCTCCAAGGGTGCCACTCGCCTCATCTATTCCTTTGCACGATGTGCTCTTCAGGATGTACGACGTGGTCCAAGGGTGCCACTCACCTCTTGATTGATTGGTAGACATCAATAACCCCTGGAGTCAACACTCCGCCAGGTGAACTTGTGGGAGACTAAGGGCTTCTAAGCAATAAGGCCCCCGCCTTACTGCGCACCCCTTAGAATCATCATGAGATACTATCACAGTCTTCCCTCATGGCATTGTGGGTCCTCTCGAACTAGGTAATCGTTAACCTATAGTTCGAGCCACGGTGGGAGTGCTAGTAGGCTGTGGCAGGGTTGTTGTCCACACCTCTCCCTCAACATCTCTGGTAGTTGTGTGTGACCCCTTTACTCCATATGTGAGTCTGGTTGGCAAGCTATTGTCAACCTGCATCATCAACAAATCATGTCAGAACATATCCACATCATATCATCTAGTCATATGCACTAATATCACAGTAAAACAATCAAATCCCAATGGCGCACTCCCTGACTCGATCCAAAGTCCAAGGGGTTCCATCGATGCCTCTGAATCCTCAAGGTCCAAGACCCTGCACACTTAGTAAAACCAAGTCAATAGCACCTGTCTATGTCAATGTAGGAAAACAACATGTCATCTACCCATAACGCATCATAATCAAAGTCAAATGTTTTAATAGCATAAAATTATGGATCACTTGTGAGCAAGTGTCCTCAAAGAATAAGTTCGTTCATCGTGCCAGAGTGAGATGTTACAATTACCATACAAGAGGACAAAATAAATGTAGCAGACCCGAATCAGTTTTCTTTGGAACAAAGAATAAAGGGTCCTAGACACCCAAAATTTAGTATACAATAAAGGCATTCCCGAATCAGTTTTCTTTCGAATTTATCAAAAATTAATAATGTGTGTTACATCTTTCTAGAAATTTAAATAAGTTTTTCATATAGACTGGGATTGGGTCTCCCTTGGACCATAAAAAGAAATAAGTACAATAATTAGGAATGTCGAAAAAAGAAGTGTGAGACGGTAGAGAGGAAGACCTGAAAAGAAGAAATTGGAAGTTATGAGGATTTGGTTAAAGTTTTCTATTTAAAGAGGTCTGAAGTGGATTGATAAATAAAACAAGATGACAGTATAGACTTAAATTGGATTGAAAAAGAAAAAAATATGCCAGTATAGACTTACTATGAACCCGATGTGGTTTTGTTGTTGTCGTCAATGGTTAGTGGAGTCATATCGACCTATTGTTTCCCTTCCTTGACGAGGTCTATTGGAACCATTCTTCGATGTATCTTTTCATGGGGGCCATGTTGATTTCATCCTAGATTTATATGTCATAAAGTTCATTTTCTAATTTCCTTAGATCCATTTATATACTATGCAGACTCTGTTCAATTTCATCATTGTGTGTCGCATAGTCCAGTACCCAGTTCTTGTGCTCATCTAGATGTTGTTCAAGTATGTCCTAAAATTCTTGAAAGACAACCCCTTTAAAATATCAACTTGTTCCTAGAAGGCTTCTTTGGTGGTTGAAAAGGATTTGAAAATTAAGTTTGGGTCTTGAACCTTGTTGGTATTTCTGGCTAAGTCCATTTGGATCAGGCTTGTGAATAAATCTTCCTTTTCTGATATGACTTGTTTGCATGATTTGACAATGAGCTCCAGGTTGTTAAATTTCTTTTGCCAACATGCTTTTACTTTTTTGGTCCTCTTTGGGGAGGGGAGTTTCTCTTGTCTTATTTTTAGTCCCGATGTGTTGACGACATAGCTGGAAAAATGGGTTAGAACCTGTTCACACAAATAATGATCATCGTTTAAATTCTCCTCCAAATGTTCCAGGAAATTGTTTTCCTTCTTTCCGAAGGAAAATAAATTTTGTGATGTTTCCTAGGCTTCAGTAACTAGCGGCATTATTTTTTTGATGTTATTCTCTACAAGGGCTCTAGAGAATGAAACGAGGGTAGAGGATACTTTCATCTTAGCTGCAATGGTAGCAGGCACGATTTTTTTCAAAGGAGTTGCAAATTCTAGGGTTGCAATGAAAGCCTGCTCAAATTCGTTGAGGCTGTCTTTTAGATTGTCATTTTCCATATCAATTCCTCCAATGGAATCACGAATAATTTCACTGGTTACTTGGTGAAATGAGGAGATTTGGGATGACCTCATTTTCCTAAACTTAATCTCTGTGCGAGATTTTCCTTTCCTATTTGTTATATATCTCTTTTCAATGACCATACTTTTAGATTGGCTATCAAAAACAATTCTCTGGAATACGAAGGATTCATCTTCGTCAAAAAATTTGGTCTCAGATATTTCCACTATGGATGACCCAATTTTGTGCATGTGCTCAGATTCAATTTCAAGTTGCAGTTGTTCACTTTCAATTTTGGCTTCCTCTGCCTACCTTGCATTGTTTTTTCTCTTATTCGACACTGGAAGTTTGTGAGAACTATCAATTTTTATGCGAGAAGGGTTTTTATCTCCTTCTTCGTTCGAAGATTTCTGGGTTGCTTTCTTACTGGGGTGGGCGGTTGAAGTGATGCTTCTTGATGTCGTGCTCTTGGGAGTGCTGGAGGGGGACTAGGTGCTCTTCTCACTAGATACTTTTCAATGTTGTCTGTACAATTTATTGGCACTTTGCAATGTCTCTGCGTCACAATCGACAGAAGCAGGATTGTTGTCCACATAGTCCCTGTCTTAGGTCAGGTGTCTATGGATAAAAGAGTTGTTAAAGCCAACTTCCAGTAAATGTTCTTGAAAAATCCCATCAGGGTCGAACCCTTTTAGCATTTCAACATACGTTAGGTTCAATTTCTTGAAATGGGTGACAAACTCGTCAATCTTGTTGATGTTTCTGCACAAGAAATTTTTGAATTTCAAGGGCAGAGGAATGAACTAGTTTTTTTTCTTGTCATGGAAAAAATGCAACCAGTGGTTGTATTGCCTTGTTATTTATGCAACAAACATCTTGTTTGTGATGTGGCATGGAAGGAAAGAAGGATTTTACTTAGAGACAAAAACCATGAGGACACTGTGATTTTCCTTCTATTCAAGTGTGCCCTTCCTATTCAAAATCTTGGTTGCCTGGCCAAACATCCGCGGAGCATCCTTGCCTAGCAATAAATCTTTGAAAACTGAGACAAAGGTGTTAAAAAAATCATAAGAACAATGGGAGGTCTCATGCCTCCACATGGCCTCTTACCAGAATGTTACTGGGTCAAATCCACAATCTATTTTATTGGAAAAAGAAAGTTTTGGAAACAGGCAACAATGCACTATTGCAAAAAATCAAGTAGGATGACATATACAATTTATTTGATTCTTTGAATGGTGAAAACTGGGAACAGAACTCAATGGAAATTAGCTTCCCCCAATTGAAAATGTATTGTTCCTTGACTGTAAAATACAAAATATAAATAATCATATGGGAAATGCTTGTCATGGATGGTTGTCCCATTATTCTTGTAAACAACCAAGCAATTTCCTGGAATGGACTTCTAAAGGAACTTACCGACAACCTTTTGATATCTTCGGAAACTATTGTTGAGTCTTCCAAGAAGTTGGCTATGTTTTCCAACCCGTTATCATGTTTTTCTAGAAACTGCTTGTAGTATTGTCCTCTGAACATCAATGTTGGCTTCGACAATTTTAACATCGGGAAAAAGGGAAAAAGGACCAAGGACTTTACGGTGGAATTGTAAATAACAGAAATTTTGAGTGAAATATCTATATAACGTAACAAGAAGAAGCAGAGTTCGAATGTGTCAACTTGAAACAATGACTAAGAGATTGAGATTTCATGAACCCGTGAATAGGAGGATCCAAAATAGGGTCACAAGGTCTCGCCTGAAGATGTGAGGGCCTAACGGTCAAATTGTATTGGTCGGAACATTTGAATGCACAATATGTAACATGGAAGAGGGAACGATGTCAGAACTCGCTAGTGAATTTCTATATTGCGGAGAGGTGGATGTGAACTATTTCATATCAGTGTGTGTAGTTGTCAGTAGTAAAAGTCATTAGTAAGAGCATAACCAATGTATAGTAGGAAGGACAAGAAGTTAGTGGGGATGGAATATAGTGACAGATACTCGAAACATTCTTGAACTGTGGTAGAGTGAATCTTGCGAGATTGAGGAGTACGCAGTAGAATTGTAGATCATAGAAGTTTTGAGTGAAATATGTACATCACGAAAGAAGAAGAAGCAGAGTTCGAAGCCTCGAACCCGACAACCACGACCATAAAATTGGCTAAGTATGGAAAGCAACAGTGGTCAGTTGGATTTGTTATGTGATTATATAGATGGAGATAAATATATGTCATCCCACCAATACTGGAACCCACAATGATAGAAATACGACTAATTATATAACCAGAGAGACATAATACACCAGAAGAAGAAAAGGGAAAAATGAATAAGGAGTCCATGGTGGAATTGTAGATCCTTTGAGTACAAGATGTGAACTCGAGAGTCAATATGTATATTGAAGAGTGTCGGATGTGAATTGTTTCATACCATTGTGTTCCGTTGTCACTGGTAAGAGAAAAACCAATCTATAATAGATACTTTGAAACATTTTTGAACCATGGTAGAATGAAGCTTGGTGCCAACCCGAAACAATATCCAAGAGTTGGAAATTTTGTGAACTCAAAAATAGGAGTATCCGAAACATAATGACAAGGTCTCTGCAAAAGACGCAAGGCCCCAACGTTCAAATTGTATCTCTTTGAACATTTGAATACATAATCTCTAACACAGAAGAGTGGACGATGTCAAAATTCGGTAGTCAATTTGTATATTATGGAGGGTGTGATGCCAACTGTTTTGTACCTCTGTGTCCAGTTGTCACTATTACCACATAGTTTGTAGCTACGTCAAATGGCTAGATAATTGAGGCCAAACTGGTGCAACAGGAACCTTCCCCACCCAATGTCACCTCAATGGGGAGGTTCATTCTTCTTAGGGAGGTTAACCCAGGGGAGACGCCCTCGAAAACCTAGGGTTTTGAAGAGACTAAGGTATAAAGTCAAGGTTAAAGTTTCCTCCTCATAGGTTACCACCAAGATCAGACGGTCTGGCTAATTAGCCAATAAAGAAGTGTATGCCCAAACAGAACACCTGGCCAGAACAAGACAACAATAAAGAATATATGCAGGCTATAATTCACTGGGTTAGTACTTCATATGACTATCTGATATCAATTAACAAGCAATGTGAAACAATAGAGATCAATGAGGTCAACGTCTTATCAATTAGCTACGAAAAAGCATAAATTCATCAGTAACTATCAAGATGATTAAGCTAACAATGTATCCAACCGACACTTTACTCAATAAATTCTTTAGATCATCATCCAATTGCTTATAGAAGACAAATGTTGCATCAAGATGGATTATTCAAGTGTGACATCCGCCTTAATTAAGGTTAGTTTGTTAGTTAGGGTTTCAATAATTAAAGTTTTGAGAGTTTGTTTTGGACACCTTCACTTCATCATTGTGTGTCTAAGATCAGTGCCTAAGGGTAGATGGAGTCAAACAAGAAGAAGGCACAAGGTTCTGAAATGATGAAGACTAAAGACAAGAGGGAAGGGTTCTAGTGTGTTTCAAAGGCAAGGCCATAGAATCAAAACCCTAGGGGAAGGAGGCTCACTCCGATGTTTCTTAAGCAAGGCATCATGCTCTTTCCTCCTTCCTTTGATCAACTTGGCAAAACGGCTAGCATAAATGATAAATTTAACTAAAGGATGAGGTGAGAGAAAGTGTTGCAAAGGCAAGGCTTTCAAACCCTAGAAGATGAGGGCCCTAGGTGTAGATAACCTAGGCCTAGGACATCAACCCTTATTCAACCTATAAAAATCAATGCTATCTCAAGGGAAGAAGCAAAATGAGTGTAGCAAAGGCTTGGCTCAATCTCTCTTCTTCAATGGCTGAAAAATTTCTCTCAAGGGGACATGAGACAAGGACCTACTTGTGTGCTTGTTACATAGGGTTTCAAAATCAGCAATTTTATAAATAGATGCAAGAATGTAAACCTATAACCATTCAATTAAGAAGTTTTGCAAGAAAAACACTTAAATATCATGAAGAAAGCATGTGCAAACCCTAGTTGTAAAACTTCCTTGGAGAGAAATGCCAAAAGATGCCAAAAAATCCTTCCATCAAAAAGTGTGCCTCACTTAGAAGACAAAATTACCCTAGTAGGTCACAAAAATCAGACCTCACAAGTGGGAGTTATTGTGTTATGTTAAAATGAGGGGAAAACATCCTCAATATATAGTGTATCATGACCTTTTAATTAATTTTAGGTCATTAAAAATAGATGACAACGCTACAAACCATAAATCATACTGTTTTACATTAAACTATTAAATGAAACCCTAAATGAGCAATAAATAGGATGTCAAGCCCCTCTAAGGGAGTCATTGGCCCTTCTTAGGGCAAAATGAAACACAAGATGACAAACGTTGGCCCTCCTTGGGCCTCCAAACTCTGCCACATGTGCCAAACTACTCTGTCAAGATGCCATACACTGGAGGTAATGTCATGGAAGCTAGATGACATCTTGGGGAATCAAAAGGGGAAGTGGGTCAACCCCCTTGGGCTGGGCTCAACCAAGGTGTCCTAGATGAAAATGTTCTCCTTCTTTTCTTGTGCAAAGGATCGACCAATCACTATCATGTCTCTACCCCTGATGGGGTCATAACAACCATTTGATGGTCTCTTCAGCCCCATGGAGGACTGAACTAATCATCTCCCCATGTGTACCGATCCAACTGGTACCTGTCCGTTAGGCATGATCCTGCACATCAAAAACTTCACCCTCCATGGGATCATTAGTCACAGGGATCATAGCAATTTCAATCGTATTTCATCATTAATTTTATCAAATGCATGCATAAAACCCCTGATATATCATCCAATAGCTCAAAGACATTACAATGACCTACTATACAAAGTCGAAGAAAAAGACAAAATGCCCTATTGGGCCAACATCCATAACAGAAGGAATGTTTGCAGAGGATATCATCCAAGCCATGTAGCATGAGGTGATGTGGTCAAAGGATGTCCAGACATATGGGTAGAGTGAAAGACAGGGGTGATATTACCTATGGGTTCCTTTGTAGAAGGTGAGTTGTACCCGTTATGGATGCAATTATTTCCAAGCCCTTTATTGCCTTTATTCTTTCTTTTTCTTTATTTGTTTTTCTTATTTATTTCAAGGACTAACTAGAGGACAATGCCTTGGCATGGTGACCAAAGCTGACAGTGTTACCCACAAGAACTTTCACATAGATGATAAGGCTAGCTCGTGATGAGACCCCCTTTCCCTTGGCCATGCAACCAAATGTCACTGCCCTGGAATGGTAACCAGATAATGGCAATGTCATACTTCTAGGTACCCATGAACATAATGGGTTGGCTCACGATGATACCCCCCATCCTCTTGGCTAGGTCTTGTTTTGTTAATTTTGTTCGGGTCCCTCTTATTTCTTACTGAGAGGATTTTTATTGCCTTCTCGGGGATCCCTAGGTGAAGCATCTCTAGGTTTAATTTTTTATGGATTTTATCTTTTACCATATTCTTTTACCTTCTAGGCCTTCAGCCCCTTCTTCCCACGAGATAAGGTGTAACCCTGCAAACAGATCATCCTAATGTCTGGACCAAGGAAATGGGGAAGATGAGTGGGAGATAAGATGTAAGAGTGATGATATGATGGGAGTGAATGATGGCCCTTCAAAATTCCCCTTGGTGGCAAACCAAAACCTATGGGTNACCCTGTCAATCCCCCCAACCTTGGTCAAGCGGGTTAATGTAAGATCCAAGAAGTTGTTAGAAATAAAAGGAATTTGATGCATATATCTAAAGGTTAGAATGATCAAATATGACACATACCATGATACCTGTACCAATTACCTCATGGAGCAAGAGTCTTCTTTGATACAAGTCCACGCCGAAGGTGATGGATGTTGCTATTGCTCACAGGACAAGTCTGATGAAAGAGAAGAAATATGGGCCCTCCAGGGCCATGCTCAGGTCAATCCTTCTCTCAGTACTCCATGTCTAGGACTTGTGGGCCTCGAGACATGATCTCCCAGTTATCCCTAGAAATCGGGGATAACATCTGGCTCCAATTCGAGGACATGTGCTCACCGTAGAGCACATGAGAACCTCAGTATCTCTACCATAACCTGCATACCTTCTCAACTCAAAAAGGGCATCAATAACAAAAGTGGGGTGGTACTACCACCCTGCAATACATATATGTATATAACTGGAAAAATAATCAACAATGTAAAGAAAACTACTTACCTACAATACCTTCCTTTGTGCTTCATAATAAACCAAAACAGTGATAATTCAAGCACAAAAACAACATGGGTTAGAACATATATCATATCATCAGGAAACTCAAAGTCTAACCCATGGAGGCGGGTGGGAGGGATTAAATCCTGCCAAGTCCATCTCTAAGGAAAGTACTCAATCCACTTCAAGAAAGGGTCATGAAAATTGCAAGGTTCAGAAAATTGACTCAAAGGGTCTGCAAACTGGCTACCTAGGACATTCCCATGCTCTAAAGTCAAGGAAGAGATCGACAAAGATCTAGCAGACGACTCGCAAACTATCAAGGGAATGTTGAAAAACTGAAAAAAAAATTCAAACTTGTTGTACCCAACCAACCCTTGGAGTCTAGGGTTTTCCTAGGAGGGAACTCAACATAAAATAGGTACTTTCCAAATACACCTTTAATGGAAAAGCACGGTGAAGTAATAACATGTGGTTGTGGTGAAAAGTCATGAGAATCCTTCTTTAGGAAAACAATGTCTTTACTCCTATCAGAATCTGAGCATAATTGTGGTTGATAGTCATCTTCATAGAGTAAACCTAAGTGCTCATAGGTGTACTCTTCAAAGGCCTCAAGTTAAGACTGAAAATCATCAGGAAAATATTGTACTTGGTCAACCTTGGGTGTTTGTGGAGAGTCAGTAAAAATATCATATCCCTGTTGCCACTGGTCAAAATCTTTCTTTGATAATTGCAAAGGCCACACTCGAAGATGACTCTTTATGTCATAGATGGGATCCACACCATAACTAACTTCATCCCACCTATGTCTCCCAACATGTATGAACTTGTCAAAATCAACTATATTAGTATCAATATCATAACATGGAAGAGTCAAAACATCCAATACTTCTGTACTCTTTGTGTCATAAGAACCATTAAAAACTTGGAAGGGGGAAAAATTTACCTTCCTTAGTTCTTACTATTCAAGAGCTTCAAGTATTTTGATATCTTCATCAAGTGGAAGATCTGCCTCTACATCTTCAGTCTTGAGACATAGGGGATCTAGCTTGTTCAAGGGTTCCATTTCTTCTTCACTCTCTGAGTCATAGAACAAGGCATCATCAAAAAACTGGAATGGATAATGACTCACCTCATTCTCTTCATCTTTTTCAGGAGGGATAATATCTTGGAGAGCTTCATCAGACTGAGGAGCGGTCACTAGTCCTTCATCCTCATAATTCACTTCTTTAGTTATATATTTGTTGCATTCTATTGGATTATGGGAGAGCTCCTCTTCAAGGGGTTGATAATGGACTTCATAAACCTCGTCTCTTATATTGGAGGATTCTTAGTATTGATCATGATATGCTTTCCTGAGATCTTCTACAATCTCAGTGGTGAATCCTTTGTGGTCTAAGGCTACCATGAGATTTTGAAGGACATTTTCGTACGTTTGGCAATCTAGATTAGTAAGGTCTATAAACCTATAGATGAGGTGTATGAAAGATGATATACCCCCATCCTTGCAACAACTCTTAAAATGATTTTTTAAGTAGGATGCCAGAGTGAGTAACAATAATTTTATAAGAGCATCTTCTCCTCCCAACTTTATCTCGCTCAAATACTGCAAAACATTTACTATGTGAGGAGTTGGGAGGCCCAAAAACATTGGAGAGTTGTTTAGCCATTTTGTATCAAAGTAATTTGGGTATCCTTGAAAATTTCTGAAATCAATACTTGGATACATTTGTTCCCAGTGTGCCATGATCCCATAACTTGGAAGTATCATAGAAAGTAAGGTGGCACCCTAAGAAATATTAGTGGAGTTGCCAGATAATTTGCCCGAAATTATAAAAGAATAGGGGAAAAACACCCTAGTGTAGTCGCCACTTAAGCTTGTAAGAAAAGGTCTCTGAGGCAAGGCTTACCGAAAAGATTTTTCATCTGAGGAGAATTCACTCAGTGTTCCCTGACAACGGTGCCAAAATGTTATCGCACAGTTTGTAGCTAAGTCAAATGGCTAGAGAATTGAGGCCAAACTGGCGCAACAGGAACCTTCCCCACCCAATGTCACCTCAATGGGGAGGTTCTTTCTGTTTAGGGAGGTTAACCTAGGGGACACATCCCCGACGACCTGGGGTTTTGAAGAGGCTAAGGTATAAAGTCAAGGTTAAAGTGTCCTCCTCACAGGTTACCACCAAGATCATAAGGTCCGGCTAATCAGCCAATAAAGAAGTCTATGCCCAAAGAGAACACCTTCTTGGAACAAGACAACAATAAAGAATATATCCAGGCTATAATTCAATGGGTTAGTACTTCATATGACTATATGATGTCAATTAATAAGCAATGTGAAACAATAGATATCAATGAGGTCAACGTCTTATCAATTAGCTATGAAAAAGCATAAATTCATCAATAACTATCAAGATGATTACGCTAACAATGTATCCAACCAACACTTTACTCAAAATATGTTTTAGATCATCATCCAATTGATTATAGAAGACAAATGTTGCGTCAAGATGGATTATTCAAGTGTGACGTCAGCCTTAATTAGGGTTAGTTTGTTAGTTAGGGCTTCAATAATTAAAGTTTTGAGAGTTTGTTTTGGACACCTTCACTTCATCATTGTGTGTCTAGGATCAGTGCCTAAGGGTAGATGGAGTCAAACAACAAGAGGGCACAAGGTTTTGAAAGGATGAACACTAAAGACAAGAGCTAAGGGTTCTAGATTGTTGCAAAGGAAGGGCCCTCGAATCAAAACCATAGGGGAAAGAGGCTCACTCCATTGTTGCTTAAGCAAGGCCTTGTGCTCTTTCCTCCTTCCTTAGATCAACTTGTAAAAATGGCTAGCATAAATGATAAATTTAACTAAAGGATGAAGTGAGAGAAAGTGTTGCAAAGGCAAGGCTTTCAAACCCTAGAAGATGATGGCCCTAGGTGTAGATAACCTAGGCCTAGGACGTCACCCCTTATTGAACCTATAAAAATCAATTCTAGCTCAAGGGAAGAAGCAAGATGAGTGTAGAAAAGGCTAGGCTCAATCTCTGTTCTTCAATGGTTGAAAAATTTCTCTCATGGGGACATGAGACAAGGACCTACTTGTGTGCTTGTCACCTAGGATTTATAAATCAATAATTTTATAAATAGATGCAAGAACGTAAACCTACAACCATTCAATTAAGAAGTTTTGCAAGAAAAACACTTACATATCATGAATAAAGCATGTGCAAACCCTAGTTGTAAACCTTCCTTGCAGAGAAATGTCAAAAGATGCCAAAAAATCCTTCCATCAACAAGTGTGCCTCACTTAGAAGACAAAATTACCCTAGTAGGGTGCAAAAATTAGACCTCACAAGTGTGAGTTATTGTGTTATGTTCAAATGAGGGGAAAACATCCTCAATATATAGTGTATCATGACATTTTAATTAATTTTAGGTCATTAAAAATAGCCAACAAGGTTACAAACCAAAAATCATATTGTTTTACATTAAACTGTTAAATGAAACCCTAAATGAGCAATAAACAGGATGTCAAACCCCTCTAAGGGAGATGTTGGCCCTTTCTAGGGGAAAATACAACACAAGATGACAAACGTTGACCCTCCTTGGGCCTCCAAACTCTACCACACGTGCCAAACTGCTCTGTCAAGATGTCATACACTCAAGGTGATGTCATGGCTCCTAGATGACGTCCTGGGGCATCAAAAGGGGCACATTCCACCTGCAGTGGGTCAACCACCCTGGGCTAGGCTTAGCCAAGGCGTCCTAGATGAAAAAGTTCTCCTTCTTTTCTTGTGCAAAGGCTCGACCAATCATTGTCCTGTCTCTGCCCCTGATGGGGTCCCAACAACCATATGATGGGCTCTTCAGCCCCATGGAGGTTCGAACTAATCATCTCCCCATGTGTATCGGTCCAACTGGTACCTGTCCGTCAGGCATGATCCTGAACATCAAAAACTTCTCCCTCCATGGGTTCATTAGTCATAGGGATCATAGCAATTGCAATCATATTTCATCATTAATTTTATCAAATGCATCTATAAAACCCCTGATATATCATCCAATAGCTCAAAGACATTACATTGACCTACTATACAAAGTCGAAGAAAAAGACAAAATGCCCTGTTGGGCCAGCATCGGTAAGAGAAGGAAGGTTTCCAGATGATATCATCCAAGCCATTTAGCAGGAGGTGATGTGGTCAAAGGATGTCCAGATATACGGGTAGAGTGAAAGACAGGGGTGATATTACCTATGGGTGCCTTTGTAGAAGGTGAGATGTACCTGTCATGGATGCAATTCTTTCCAAGCCCTTTATTGCCTTTATTCTTTCTTTTCTTTATTTCTTTTTCTTATTTATTTCAAGGACCAAATATAGGACACTGCCTTGGCATGGTGACCAGAGCTAACAGTGTTACCCACAAGCACTTTCACAGAGATGATAAGCTTGGCTCGTGATGAGACACCCTTTCGCTTGGCCATGCAACCAAAGGTCACTACCCTAGCGTGGTAACCAGATAATGGCAATGTCATACTGCTAGGTACCCATGAACATTATGGGTTGGCTCGTGATGAGACCCCCCATCCTTTTGGCTATGTCTTGTTTTGTTATTTTTCTTCGGGTCCCTCTTATTTCTTACTGAGAGGCTTTTTATTTCCTTCTTGGGGATCCCTGGGTGAATCATCTCCAGGTTTCATTTTTTATGGCTTTTATCTTTTACCAGCTGCTTTTACCTTCTACGCCTTCAACCCCTTCTTACCACGAGATAAGGTGTAACCATGCAAATAGATCATCCTAATGTCCGGACTAAGGAAATTGGGCAGATGAGTGGGAGATAAGATGTAAGAGTGATGATATGATGGGAGCGGATGATGGCCCTTCAAAATTCCCCCTAGTGGAAAACCAAAACCTATGGGTACAAGCTTTCTAGGGTACCCTGTCAATCCCCCCAACCTTGGTCAAGCGGGTTAATGTAATATCCAAGAAGTTGTTATAAATAAAAGGAATTTGATGCATATATCTAAAGGTTATAATGATCAAATATGACACATACCATGATACCTGGACCAATTACCTCATGGATCAAGAGTCTTCTCTAATACAAGTCCAAGCCGAAGGTGATGGATGTTGTTATTGCTAACAGGGCAAGTCTGATGAAAGATAAGAAATATTGGCCCTCCAGGGCCATGCTCAGGTCAATCCTTCTCTCGGTACTCCATGTCTAGGACCTGTGGGCCTCGAGACATGATCTCCCAGTTATCCCTAGAAATCAGGGATAACATCTGGCTCCAACTTAGGGACATGTGCTCACCGTAGAGCGCATGAGAACCTCAGTATCTCTGGCATAACCTGCAGAGCTTCTCAACTCAAAAAGGGCATCAGTAACAAAAGTGGGGTGGTACTGCCACCCCACAATATACATATGTATATAACTGAAAAAATAATCAACAATTTAAAGCAAACTACTTACCTACACTTACCTTTGGTTGGATGTTTGGTGTAGTCAAATAACCAATGAAGCCAATCCAACAATGTCCTACGATACCTGCCTTTGTGCTTCATCATACACCATAACAGTGATAAGTCAAGCACAAAAATAACATGGGTTAGAACATATATCAGATCATTGGGAAACTCAAAGTCTAACCCATGGAGGTGGGTGGGAGGGATAAAATCCTACCAAGTCCATCTCTGAGGAAAGTACTCAATCCACTTCAAGAAAGGGTAATGAAAAATGCAAGGTTCAGGAAACTGACTCAAAGGGTCTGCAAACTAGCTACCTGGGACATCCTTATGCTCTGAAGTCAAGGAAGGGATCGACAAATATCTAGTATACGAGTGGAAAACTATCAAGGGAAAGTTGAAAAACTGGAAAAAACAACTCAAACTTGTTGTACCCAACCAACCCTTGGAGTCTAGGGTTTTCCTAGGAGGTAACTCAACATAAAAAAGGTACTTCCCAGCTACACCTTTAATGGAAAAGCATGGTGAAGTAATAATAGGTGGTTGGGGTGAAACGTCATGAGAATCCTTCTTTAGGCAAACAATGTCTTTACTCCTATCAAAATCCGATCATAATGGTGGTTGATAGTCATCTTCATAGGGTAAACCTAAGTGCTCGGAGGAGTACTCATCAAAGGCCTCAAGATAAGACCGAAAATCATCAGGCAAATACTGTACTTGGTCAACCTTGGGTGTTTGTGGAGAGTCAGTAAAAATTTCATCTCCCTTTTGTCACTGGTCAAAAGCTTGTTGTGATAATTGCAAAGGCCACACTTGGAGATGGCTCATTATGTCATAGATAGGATCCATATCATAACTAACCGCATCCCACCTACATCTCCATATCATAACTAACCTAATCAGCTATGTTAGTATCAGTATCATAACATGGAAGTGTCAAAACATCCAATACTTTTGTACTCTGTGTGTCATACGAACTATTAAAAACTTGGAAGGGGGAAAAATTTACCTTGCTTAGTTCTTTCTATGTAAGAGCTTTAAGTATTTGGATAGATTCATCAAGTGCAAGATCCGCCTCTACATCTTCAGTCTTGAGACATAGGGGATCTATCTTATCCAAGGGTTCCATTTCTTCTTCACTCTCTGAGTCATAGAACAAGGCATCATCAAAAAACTAGAAAGGAAAATGACTTACCTCATTCTCTTTATCTTGTGCAGGAGGGATAATATCTTGGAGATCTTCATCAGACTAAGAAGCGGTCACTAGTGCTTCATCCTCATAATTCACTTCTTTAGTTATATCTTTGTTTCATTCTATTGGATTATGGGAGAGATCCTCTTCAAGGGGTTGATAATGGCCTTCATAAACCTCATCTCTTATATTCGAGGATTCTTGGTATTTATCATGATATTCTTTCCTAAGATCTTCTAAAATCTTAGTGGTGAATCCTTTGTGGTCTAAGGCTACCATGAGATTTTGAAGGACATCTTCATACGTTTGGCAATCTGGAATAGTAAGGTCTATAAACCTATTGATGATGTGTATGAAAGATGATATACCCCTATCCTTGCAACAACTCTTAAATGATTTTGTAAGTAGGATGGCAGAGTGAGTAAGAATAATTTTATAAGAGCATCTTCTCCTCCCAACTTTATCTCGCTCAAATAATCCAAAAAATTTACTATGTGAGGAGCTAGGAGGCCCAAAAACATTGGAGAGTTGTTTAACCATTTTGTATCAAAGTAATTTGGGTATCCTTGAAAATTTCTGAAATCAATACTTGGATACATTTGTTCCCAGTGTGCCATGATCCCATAACTTGGAAGTATCACAGAAAGTAAGGTGGCACCCTAAGAAATATTAGTGGAGTTGCCAGATTAGTTTCCTGAAATTATCAAAGAATAGGGGAGAAACACCCTAGTGGAGTCGCCAGATAATTTGCCCAAAATTATCAAAGAATAGGGGAAAAACACCTTAGTGGAGTCGCCAGGTAAGCTTGTAAGAAAAGGTCTCTGAGGCAAGGCTTACCGAAAATATCTATCGTTTGAGGAGAATTGACTCAGTGTTCCCCGACAACGACACCAAAATGTTATCACACAGTTTGTAGCTAGGTCAAATGGCTAGAGAATTGAGGCCAGACTGGTGCAACAAGAACCTTCCCCACCCAATGTCACCTCAATGGGGAGGTTCTTTCTGTTTAGGGAGGTTAACCTGGGGGAGACATCCCTGACAACCTGGGGTTTTGAAGAGGCTAAGGTATAAAGTCAAGGTTAAAGTTTCCTCCTCACAGGTTACCACCAAGATCAGAAGGTCCGGCTAATCAGCCAATAAAGAAGTGTATGCCCAAAGAGAACACCTGCCCAGAACAAGAAAACAATAAAGAACATAATGGAAATGTCATACTTCTAGGTACCCATGAACATAATGGGGTGGATCGTGATGAGACCCCCCATCTTCTTGGCTAGGTCTTGTTTTGTTATTTTTCTTTGGGTCCCTCTTATTTCTTGCTGAGAGGCTTTTTATTGCCTTCTCGGGGATCCCTAGGCTAAGCATCTCTAGGATTCATTTTTTATGGCTTTTATATTTTACCAACTACTTTTACCTTCTAGGCCTTGAGCCCATTCTTCCCACGAGATAAGGTGTAACCCTGCAAACAGATCATCCTAATGTCCGAACTAAGGAAATTGGGCAGATGAGTGGGAGATAATATGTAAGAGTGATGATATGATGGGAGCGGACAATGGCCCTTCAAAATTCCCCCTGGTGGCAAACCAAAACCTATGGGTACAAGCTTGGTAGGGTACCCTGTCAATCCCCCCAACCTTGGTCAAGCGGGTTAATGTAAGATCCAAGCCTTTGTCAGAAATAAAAGGAATTTTATGCATATATCTAAAGGCTATAATGATCAAATATGACACATACCATGATACCTGGACCAATTACCTCATGGAGCAAGAGTCTTCTCCGATATAAGTCCAAGTCGAAGGTGATGGATGTTGCTATTGCTGATAGGACAAGTTTGATGAAAGAGAAGAAATATGGGCCCTCCAGGGCCATGCTCAGGTCAATCCTTCTCCCGGTACTCCATGTCTAGGACCTATGGGCCTCGAGACATGATCTCCCAGTTATCTCTAGAAATCAGGGATAACAGTCACTACTAACTACTAATTTAGTATTGAAAATATTCTTTTAGATACTGTTAGATACATGATAGGGATTTCTATCCGTAAACAAAGGCAATCTCCACCCCGTTAGCCCTGGAGTCAGTGTATGAATTTGTATATCACAGAATTGGGAGCATTGTTTGCAGGACACAAAACAATAAAAATGCAACGTTGAGTCAGCGAGTGCGCAGGTCCACTTGTGAATTTGTATATTGAGGAATTCTTGGTGTTATTTGCAGGGCATGAAACAATGGAGGCCAAATTTCGAGCTTGCCTTCCCGAGAACCCGCGATCCAAAATGTGGCTAGGTATGGAATGTGTTATCCGTACACACTCTATAAAATATCATGTTTGTACTTTATAGTCTCATAATACACGAGAAGGAAAAAAGGGAAAAAAGACGGAGGAGTGCCTTTCTGCCTTCCATTTTCTATTATCCCTTTTGTTTTCTAATTCATCTACTTAGTATACTTTCCAAAAATTCCTTGGTGCACTGGTTGGCGGACTAATGGTTTCACATCTGTGGTTGCACTTCTACCTTCTTCCATAGTATCCTACTTTCTTGATTGCAGGTTTCGGGCTAGCAGGTTGAAGATTTCTCTCTTGCCTTCCAGGGGTCCACGATATACAGATTGGCCATGGTGCCCTGCCCTCGCATATAATATTGTATATTAAAATTAATATACATACCTAAAACTCAAATTCAATTCCAGAGGCAGTAGAGTTAACCAAGTTAAAATCAAAATAAGAATGCATTGTGTTTAGTTGTCATTGGTAAGAGCACAACCAATCTATAACAGATACTTTGAAACATTTGTGAGCCATGGTAGAACGAAGCTTGGTGCCAACCCGAAATAGTATCCAAGAGTTGAATATTTCGTGAACCCGGTAATAGGAGGATCCAAAAGAGGCTGACAAGGTCTCTGCAAAAGACGTGAGGCCTCGACGTTCAAATTGTATCGCTCCGAACATTTGAATGCATAATCTCTAACATGGAAGAGCGGACGATGTCAGAATCTGATAGTCAATTAGTATATTGTGGAGGGTGTGATGCAGACTGTTTTGTACCTCTGTGTCCAGTTGTCACTACTAAGAGATAATTTAGTATTGAAAATATTTTTTTAGATACTGTTAGATACTTGATAGGGATTTCTATTTGTAAACAATGGCAATCTCCACCCCACTAGCCATGGACTTCATGTTTCAATTTGTATATCGCGGAACTTGGAGCACTGGTTTAAGGAGACAGAATAATAGAAATGAAATGTTGACTTAGCTAGCTCGCAAGTCCTCTTGTCAATTTGTATATCGTAGAATTTTGGGTGCTATTTGCAAGGCACAAAAAAATGGAGGCCCAATTTTGAGCCCGCCCACCCGAGAACACACGATCCAAAATGTGTCTAGGTATGGAATGTGCTATCTGTACATGGTCTATAAAATAGCATGCCCATGCTTTATAGTCCCATAATAGATGGGAAAGAAAAAAGGGATAAAAGATGGAGGAGTTTGTAGTGGAATTGTAGATCACGCAAACTTTTAGTGGAAGATGTATACCACGGAAGAAAAAGAAGTGGAGTTTAATTGCACCAACTCTACAACCGCAGGCATAAAATTCACTAAGTATGAAAAGGAACAGTGGGCGATCCAATTTTCCATGCGAGGATATAGATGGAGATGAAGATATGTCAACACACCAACGCTGGAACTCGTGATCATAGAAACATGACTAAGTATATAACTAGAATGCAATAATACATGGTAACAAGAAAAGGGAAAAAGAACTAAGTATCTAGCAGAAGAACATCTAGTGTTTGGTTATTAATGCAAATTTTTTCGAAACCCTGTCGAGTTCTCAATAGTTAAGGCATAAATTGCAGATCACGGAAGTATCTTTCATACCACTATGTCCAGTTGTCACCAGTAAGAGCATTGTTGATGTATATCAGGAAGGAGACGAAGTTGTTGGAGATGGAAAGCAACAAAAAATACTTTGAATGAAGTTAATGTATACGAGGAACCCATGGGGAAATTGTAGATCACAGATGTTTTCAGTGAAATATGTATATAACGAAATGATAAACAATTAGTTTTGTAAGAGCCGACCCCACAACGACGACCATAAGATTGGCTAAGTATGGAAAGGAACAATGGTCGGTCGGATCCATCGTGTGAGGATATAGATGGAGATGAAGACACACCAGCCCACCAAATATGGAATCGGATACCATAGGAAGATGACTAAATATATATCCAGAAAGTGATAATGAGAGGAATGAAGAAAAGTCCAGTTCGTATGCACCAACATGGCAATCGCGGCCATAAAATTGCCTAGGTATGCAAAGAAACAACGGTCGGTCGGATTCATCATGTGAAGATATAGATGGAAATGAATATATGCCAGCCCACAAACCCTACAATCGCCCATCATAGAAACAAAACTAAGTATAAAACCAAAAATCCTAATGGACAGGAAAAGGAAAAGGGGAAAAGGGATAAGTATCTGACAGTGGAAAAACCCTTTTTTTTCGTTTATTAATGGCAATGTTTTTGAACCCATGCTCGGTTCTCACTAGTAAAAGAATAAATTGCAGAACACTGAAGTTCTTTGGCTGCAAGATGTATATGGCGGAACAGGGGAAATAGGTATTGGGTACCATGAACCCGGGGCCTAGTGGCCAAATAACTAGCTAAGTATTGGTCAAGAGAAAGGTTTTATATCTATTTCAATAGTATTCATACTAATATGTATTAATGGAGAAATTTTTCATATTTATCTAAATAGTATTCATATTAATATATATTAATGGATTGTTTCTGTTTCAAATGCAAATGATTTCCCAATTTGCAGGATGCTCTTTGGTTCACAAATTTCATTCAAACCACAAAACATTTGACTGCAAAATGTACATACCACAACAATAAACATGAATTTGCATTCTAGTTTCAACGAGATAAACTCCTTGTCATCTATTCATCTTGCATTTCTTGCAATGACATGAGTAAACACCGACTCTCCATAAACATCAATATCTAAGTTTAATTTAATTTAATCAAAATTTGGTGTGATTTAAGTAATTAAGACAGCTTTAGCCGTTCCTTTATTAATGCCAAATTTTTCGAATGCCTGGTGGGTTATCAGTAGTTAAAGCATAAATTGCAGAGCACAGAAGTTGTTTGGTTGCAAGATGTATATGATGGAACAGGGAACATAGTTGTTTAATACCGAAAACACAAACATAATTGCCTAAGCTTTGTCGAAGAGGAAGTTTTTATATTTATTCCAATAGTACTGATATTAGTATATATGCACGGATATTATCAAACAGAAGAAGCTGCAATATATTCAACATATTGAACAGGAACATTGCCTCAAGACTTGAACGGCTCCTCCAATTTATTTTTTTAAATACAGGGTTGGCACCACATAAGTATGGCTTATGAAAAAATATTCTTAAATGTAAAATGTAAGCAACAAACAGAGCAGGGTTTATTTAAATTGAAGTAGTGCGCAACAGAAAGAAACGCTTGTCGTCCATGTTTAACGACACTAGGGAAAAATGTACAAAATAAAATTAAAACAAATACCAGAGATTGGAAAATACTATTAAAGAATAAACCAGAATTATTGTATATTCAAATAAGATGGGTTGCAAAATACAGCTGAGGCTATTTTCCACAATGATTGCGACTTGGCCTGCCATAGACCAAAAAAAAATATGTACATTGATGAAGTTTCTTGACAATTTTCTTGACGTTCAAACCCTTTATTCGTAAAAAATGAGTTGAATATCAATTTCGGGTTTTATACTTAATCAATGTTGCTAACTACATCTATCCCACTTTTTTGAATATCTTGTCTCTTCCAAATATGGCCTGCTTGCAATCATTGATTATTGAACATTCCATTCTTTGTGAAGAATTAATTTCCCTCTATCATCAAAAACTTGGGGTTTAACATGTTTCCTTGCAATGTTCCTAACCCTTGACACCCGATACAACTTAGAAATGTGAATCAGGGCGATTTCAAAGTGGAGGGGGTCCTTTTATGTCAGAATAGCTATGACAGAGGGAAAAAATTGAAGTATGTTGTGACTGGTATTCTCCCTATATTCGATCATTTGTTTGGTTCAAAATCTTGTCTGAAGATTTGCATGTTGAACTTCTTTGTTTTATTATAGTAAATTGGAAGAAATGTCCAACCCAGCTGGAAAATGAAAATTTCTTGAGGTACATAACTTCTTCAGGCATCACAGATCTGGCAAGTGCATGAAATTCTACAGAACGCATGAGCACAGCTCTGGAAAGTGTATCAAATGTTGCAGATCACATCAGAATATATCTTTCCTCGTGCCGGTGGAAACTATGGCGGCCCACAGAAAGGTCTGGAATGTTCGGAGGTGACGCCAAATATGTGGACTTTGCAACTACATCCAGAGGAAACCGAATAAACTTTGACAAACAACATGGCTTTCTATCAAGTTGGTTACCAGTCCCACATGTACCTCATAAAACTTTGAAATAGAAACTTTTGTAGTGATAATATGTCATTTTATCCACCCATACAGTTTATGTTACCTGTCTCTACTTACATTCACAAATGGAGTAATATTTTGCGTCATTTACGAACATGACTGACCATTTTGCAAGCCACTGTAAATGCGTCTCCCCCGAAGAAGACAAATTCTTGTGGGATTTGCAGAATTCGACATAGTTCTCAAATCTCTATTGTTGGAAGAAGTTATATACTTCAACGAAGAACTATTTTGCACATGACTTAAAAATCCATTACAACTCCCAGCAAGAAAACAAAGAAGTTCAACAAACAAATCTCTAGGAATCCTTTTCAACCAACCAAAGCATCTAACACAAGGATAACACCAACCAGAGCATACTTGTTCTTTTTTCTTCCTCCTCTCCGAGTTTCTGTTCTATAACATATTATTTTTTTTACTCAAAGCTCATGTCACATAAAACCAATCTCTCTTCTTTAATGTGGACCTCAATTGCATATCTATGTTGTCTCACATGTCTATAACCAGGAACATTAGAAAGAAGGAACCCTAAAGCCCAACTCTTTGATAATAGAGAGAAATGGAAATAAGTATTTAAAAGCAACGTTGGATGATCTTCCGTAGATTTTCTGTTAATTTATTTTAATGACAGATGTTCTCGATATTTTTGTTTATTAATGCCAATCTTTTCCACTATGTACATTGAATATTTACTAATAGCATGTATTAAAATTCCGATATCCTAGCAGATTTTCAAATCTGACATCTAAGATATGCAGAATATTAAAGAGGGACATCATGTCAAGGCCTCTATGGGTGACACGTTCGTGGACTATGCTGAAGTTTTTAAGAAAACTAAAAGAGAAATATATATATATATATATATGCAAAATAAAAAAACGCAGGCAAAATAAATTACCAGATCCCATAATATTCGTCTGTCTATTCATTTTAATGGGAGATGTCCTCGAGCTTTTCAGTTATTAAAGACCATCTTTTCAAACCTATCTGGTCAGTTCTTACTTTTGAAAGCATAATTAATGTCTATTGGCAACGATGGAAGGTAGCGGGGATGGAGGGGAGGGACAAATGGTTTTAAATTTTCTGAACCCGGAAAATCGTCAACCCGCTAAACTTTGAATTTTTGACTAGGTATGGAAAGCTAGGTAGAATAGACAAACTCATTGTAGGCAAAGGCATGCTTGCGAGTTAGAGGAGTGCACAATAGAATTCTAGAGAACGAAAGTTCTGGGTAAAATATGTATACACAAAACACGACCTGCCATAGTTCGATAGAACCTATCTATGAAGGCGCGTCCATAAAAATGGCTAAGTATGCAATTGAACGGCGGTTAGTCAATCTGACTACAGAAAGGCAAGAATTACAAGAGGAAAATAAAAGGTAGAGAACAACTATATCGCCCACACAACAAAATCTACTCTCATAACTATGAAACCATAGTAACACATAATCCATGGAAAAATCATCCCCAACTATGAAATATAGTTTCAGGCCAACAAACTTTGCTTCAACGCGTAAGGGATGAAATTTATATCGACTGCAATTTTTTAGTACATTATTTTATCGTAATAGTATTCTCTGTAGACTGCACTGCAAAAAATGTAACAACAGATCCAACTGCGGATGCAACATCCCAACATTGCAAACCATAGACAAACAAGAACAAGCACCAAATAACAACCTAGTGAAGAAGCACAAAAAGGCCCAACTACAGCCACAAGACCGCAACCCTGCAAAGTCGAATCAAACAACAATAAACAACACACAACGAAGAAATAAGAAAGTAGCAACCACTCTGTCGGGAATCACGCAGTTCCAATCAAGAATGCAGAAACCGAAATGTGTAAACTACAACAACACGAACAAACAAACAAGAACAACAACAACAACATGAAAATAAGAAATCAATAGAGATGCAAAAAACAAGCATCAACCAGTGAACCAACAATGTCGCTGAAGCATATAAATTTAAAAAATGCAAAAAAATGTATTTTAACGAGACTGTTAAGTAAGCATTCAACGCTACCAAACATGTTAGGTAAACATTTAAGTCTGTCACAAATGCTCTATAAACATTTAAGAAAAAAATGCAATGTGGCAGTTCTTTGATGCATCCCCAAAAGATTATTATATTTTTTGTAACAATACTTCGAACATCAAAGAATGTATTGGAAGACAAACTTTGTATATGCCAGCATATGAAACATTGTCGTAAATTTACCTAGCATAAAATGCTAAACCAAAGAGTCGGATTAATACTAGCGTTGATCCACCTTCGACGAATGCATAACAAAATATATGATTGAAAAATACCATATACAATCAAATACTTTGGATATGCCAACATATATAACATTGGGAACAGAGAATCCGACAATAAGACCTCCAATCAGATCATGACAAATATGATACTTTTTTTAATATAAAAATAGATGGTTTTAGTTTTGTGGTTCCAACAACATATAATATGGAAATATTTGTGATAAAAACAAACTAATAGGAAATAACCTTTCAATTTATTAAGAAAGGGTTGGATGAATAAATACCTTTCAATTTTAACCTAAAAATAACTTTCAAATTTAATTGCAAAATATTAGTAGAAAATCTTGACATGCTTATGTTGGCATGCATGTTTCTGATAAGATTCTGGCGTGCCTCTGCACAGGATGTTGGCACAAGATGCTGGCGTCACGTCATGCCTGTGCAGAGGATGCTCACAAGATGCTGGCATCACGTCATGCCTGTGCAGAGGATGTTGGCATGCCTATGCTTGATGCTGGCACAAGGTGTGCACTATATCATCTCGTCGAGCATCAGAGAGTATAAGGGACTGTTAGATACACGATATCAGAGAGTATAAGGGACTGTTAGAAGTTCCTCGTGTATTGATCTATAACTTCTGGTATAGATTGGCAGTGTACGGTCATACTGTTGAGGGTACACTATATTTAACACTCCCTCTTAGACTCAACAATTACAATCAACAGCACTGACTATGCCTAAGTGTTGTCTCTGAAAATCAAAAACTGACTTTCCTAGTGGCTTGGTGAAGATATCAGCAAGATGATCTC
>SNQJ01S0022749.1:0-15789 GCA_010110895.2 Picea sitchensis
TTTGACCTTTTGGGGCTTCTAGATGACATATGAGGGTCCTCCAACTTCGTAAGGCCATAACTCTCAAACCGTGAGGCGTTATGTGACGTTCCACATACCACCAAAAATGGAATGACATGTACTATCCATATAGAGTAGTATTATTGAAAAATATATCATAACTCATACCGTTATCCATCAAACAAACTTGGATCCATTAACCAAACCTGGGGTCTCCAACTTCTCATGTCCCTAACTCTCTAACCGTGAGGAGTTATGTGACGTTTCACATACCACCGGAAACGGAATGACAAGCACTATCCATCTAGGATCTCATTATTCCACAATTAATCATGGATTTTCTTAATCCACAAAGTTTCTTCCCGTGAGGGCTTTCACCATAAGGGGGCCACTTTGGAGTTCATCCATCTTTACTTCTTATCAACCATGACAAGACAATAATGAGTCATATTTTAATCAAACAATATTGGGTC
The DNA here is from genome assembly GCA_010110895.2 of Picea sitchensis. Lineage (NCBI taxonomy): Eukaryota > Viridiplantae > Streptophyta > Pinopsida > Pinales > Pinaceae > Picea > Picea sitchensis. Next base: position 474 of record SNQJ01S0022749.1, read on the forward strand.
CATTACCCAAACCTTTGTGCTGTGGGGATTTATTCAAGGGTTGACATCAATGAAAACCAACCTTAATCAACAACTCACTTGTGGAGATAGATATTGGAGAATCGCTTCTCTTTTCTTGACTTCATCATGGATAATGTAATGCTCGATTTCAATGTACTTTGGTCTTTCTGGAACACTGGTTTTCTATGAAGGATTCATATATCTCTGATCATTATAGTATATCGTAGTTGGATTCATCTCTTTTGTTTCCTGCTAGCCCATAACATCGTTGAAAGGCTCAAACTGGAACATATCCAAGTGGTACTTCTTCTGTCATCATGAGAGTTTGTCATGGATTAGCAAACCATCATCCTAGACTTATGAGTAACTATTCTGATACAATATCTTTGTTATAGAAATTTTTCACCATGCTTCTATTGTGCATTGGAGGCTCTGCACCAATTTGTTTGAATCCATACAATATCTTCTTCCATCTGTATACAAGAGTGTCTTTCTGGTATACCTCAAAACCTTGAGGTTGCTCTACATACAATTCTTATTCAATTACTCTGTTGAGGAGAAAATTCATCTGATGTAAACTCCAACCCATGGATATTGCAGAAGATACAATGACTCATGTAGAGGTATGTCTGGTTTACTGGAATAGAAAATCATTATAGTCTTCTCCATCCATCTAGGAGAACCTCTAGTTCTAAATCTCACAATGCTTCTATTCATAAGTCTTTCATACACTGTTCTTCATCGCAACTTTTGTTTCTTCTGTTTGATTTCTTCTAATGGGTTCAAACCAGGTTGGTGGTCTTGCGATTCTTGATATAATGATTGGTTGTTCTGGCTTTTCTTTCTCTCTTGGAATCTTCATGTTCTTTCTCATGTTTCTCTTTAGCTCTTGGGTCCATGGAGTTTTCTTATAGATTCCATTCCCTGAAGATTCTGACTTCTTCCTTTCATCAGAGGATCATGGATGTGAATAGAAAACTATGGATACTTTAAGGCTTATTTTCAAAGAAGACTTCTTTTGAACATGTGTTGATTTTCACGGTTGATGCCATCAATGGGAACATGGATAGATACTTCATAATCCTTTATGGATCATATTATTTATGATTAACTGCCTCTTAATCCTTGCTTCATGTTCACATGCTCTTATTTTGGAATTGTATAATCGGCTCCCTCCAACTAGGAGAGTCCACGCTTTCGTCTGCATCCTTATTGCCTTCTGCAAAGTGTCACAAGTCTTTTCCTTTTGATTGTTGACTTCTTTCATTTTTTACTTCTTCCAGGTTTCTTCAAGTTTGATTCTGATTTCGGCTTATCTTGCAGTTGTTACTTATGTTAATATATTCCACATGAGATGTTACCAAGGGTTGTTGATGTACTTGATCTTTTCATGTGTATTTCTTGACTTGTAGTCATCGTGATAGCAATCCTTATCTTGTTGTTCTTCTATAGGTATTATTTTTCTTTAAATATCTTATCTTCTAGAAAATAGATATGCAAGATATGTACAGAGAACTATGTAAACATGGTATGTACAAGATTTATGAAGAATATTGTTACCTTGTCTTAGAAGAAGAATTATTATTTATCCTGCTTGGCCTTCTTTGAGGGTTCCCTTTCTTCAACAATTGATGATTAGTGTGTTTCCTTCCTTTTCCTTAACTCGGGATAATGATTCTTATTGTGACCGTATTTTCAACAGTTGAAGCATTGTATTTTTGACATATCTTTCTCTTGATTTGGTTTCTTCCTTGAGTCAAACTTCCTTTTATTCCTGAAGTTCTTGAACCTTGATGTGAAGGCTTGATCATCATATTTATTTTGGGGTTTCTCTTTTTCACTAATCCTTGATTCTTCTTGTGCTCAACAAGTCCAAATTTCTTCAAATGTAGGATACTCATTCCTTGTGTTCATGCTTGCGAAAAATGCATCCCATATCTTGGGAAGACCATTGAGTACTATATTTACCAGTTCCTTCTCTAAAATGATCTCTTCAATAGCTTGTAGTTGATATCTTAATTGATATATTCTCACAAAGTATGATGTTATGTTGTCATCATCATTCATTTTCATGTCACGTAGCTCATTCTTCAGACTCATTACCTGTCCAATGTTTATGGTTGAGAAGAGGTTTGTTAGGGAATCGTACATCTTCTTAGATGAGACAAGATGGGAGATGTAGGGTATCAAATGGTATTTTATAGAGTCCACTATGATACTCATGGAAATGATGTCATTGTCTTTGAACTTCTCCATAACTGCAATGTTTTGAGGTTCCTTCTCTTTTCCTTCTTTGAACTGTGGTTCCACGATCTTTCCTTTAATGATATCCAACACTTTATTCTTGGCAAGGATGAGGTCAATCCTTGTCTTCTATGCTCTGAAGTTAGAAGCCCCTTCTAACTTGTTTTCTGACTTCATAGAGTAAGTCGTAACTGCTTTGAATTGGTCAACCCTTGATTTTGACCAAAAACACAAACTTGACGTCTTAGCTTGTTGAGAGTACCAGGAGATGCACTAGGCTAGGGAGCACTAGGCTATCCAAAAATTAGGTCAATATCTTCACTTAAGGTGCCTCAACAAGAGGATTATGGTTTCGTTGTTGCAACAAAATTTGGCTGCAACTGCAACTGTAACTGAGAAAATCCTCCCAATCTATCTTCCAGTGGTTAGATTGTCCAAAGATAGTGTGGGCCCATAACCTATTAGAAAGTAATGGATGTGCTTGTTTAACCATAGACAATATAGAAATATTGTCACCCAACCATAGGCCGAAACCATCCCCGACCACCTTAACCTTGACATAAAATGATTCTGGAAGAAAACTAATAGCCAACCAAGGCTAATGCATAAAGATAAACAAGACTGATTAGAAATTCCAACCATAACGAATAGAAAATCCGAGCCTAAACCAGGAAACCATATTGTGGCAGTTGTCGGCTGCAGCTACTCCCCAGACTTGCGCACTAGCCCAGTTCCTGTAGTGTGCACTTCTTCCCAGCTGCAATTCTGAGAAGTGTGTACAAAATGAGGTCTGGATACTTGTATTTATACTGTTTCGTGAGTTGTCTGGGTTGACTTCTCATTCTGGAGGCTAAATGCTTAATATTAATTATTTCCTGTAGCTGACTTGTCTTATAAAGTTATATTTAATACTTTAGGGTTACTTCTTGCTACCCATAATATTCTATTCTCATCAGGGTTACACGTGGAGGTAAATACCTCTCACAGCTACCATAATATCAACACCTTTACCTCTGTGAGAGGTGGTACTTTCAAGGTTTCAGGCTTTGCTACCCTACCCATACAATGGGCCTGAATTACGACTGCGCGCTTGTGCATCGATTATACAGTGGTTTATTAGTTTCTTGACTTAGGTGTCTCATAGGTTACTTGCACGGGTTATTCTGCAAGTACCCTAGGTCAGATAAGGCTCAGACATCACAAAGTCTTTATGGAGGATTACCTCTCTAGGGGGATCTGACCGACTGGTTTTTAAGCCCACAAAGGCCCTTATAATTGATTTTGTTACCTCCGATATTTAGCAGGGAGTCTCAAGCCCCTCTTGGGTGAAACATACCTTCTTTAGGGAGGGAGGCCACTCTCAGCCACTTTACCCCGTTTGTGTGCATATTGGTCATTTGACTTTTGGTGTGCTCTTTGATTACTAGTTGGCCTTAGGAGTTTTTACTGAGTTTTTGTTATCATGGATAGTGGGGTTCCTTCGACTCCCTCATTCCCTGCTTACCCCCCCCCNCTTCTTCTTTTTATAGTGGTATGCAAAACTATGACACTCAGTCTGCGCCTTGGGTCTCTAGTCATTTCCATGTTGATATGACTTCACCCTTGCAATCCTCTCCCTAGTCCACTTATATGATTCCTAGCATTGGATCTGGGGGCACCATGGCCCCAATTCCTACATATTTGTTTGATATGATTCATGTCCCTCAACCAACTTTCACGGTGGGAGGTTGGAACCTCCCTTCCTATAGATCCAGTCCTAGCTATGCTCTTTCAGGAACCAACACTTAGATGGGTGTTTATTATAATTACTACACCCCATCCTTGTATCCTTCTTCTTCCATGTCGGTTCCTTAGAACACTTTTCCCATGACGGGTCCTCATGTATCCCCGGGTATTTCATACGGGGAGAATCAGTTTTATGCTTCGGGCTACCCTCTTCACGGAACCCCTTCACAAGGGTGCAAATTATATCCTCACTTGAATGATATTTATCATACTTCAGTTCCTTCACAGACTTCAGTGATGATTCCCATTCAAACATCTTTGGATCAGTTAGGCATAGGATACTACCCTTCCGAACAGGGAGAGGGAAGCCTGCAATGTTTCAAAATCGACCTTTCCCTAGACCTTGGTATCAAATTCCACAACTCACTACTAGTCCAGTCACTTCCATTCATACTGGAGCTCCATCACCAACCTCTACCAGTCATGTTGGAGACGGATCAACATCCTCTACGATTCATGTTTACAACCCACAACCAGCCACTACTAGCCATGTTGGGGCCACCACTCTCGTCACCATGATTCATATCAATGCCTCATCTCCAACCTCTGTAGATCATGTAGGAGATAACTCTCTCACCTATGCCAATCACGTTGAGAGCATGTCACCAGCCGTTGTGAATGACGTTGGGGGCATCGAGAATCCTAGACATTTCAGATGTAAGCCTAAATTCCTTTGCAGGACTTGCGAAGGATATCATCTTACTCATTTATGTCCAGCTACTACTGGGATACTGGAAGCGTTGCACTCACCTAAAGGCCCTTTAGATTCTGAAGTGTCTGTGGTTTCCCCACACCCTATTTATCCTTTGATTGACATGGCAGTAATGCCACTACAATACTCTCCTGACCACAACCCTGTTTTCAAGGGTGGTGTGTCCCCTATTCCTATTATCACACATCCTCTTCAACCTAGAATTGAAGAAGTAGTCATACCAGTGCAATCTTTGGTCAATCCTACTCTCCTTGTGGAGGGTGATGCATCCTTCAATCATGTTGTCAACATTACTGATCCTACACCTTCTGAACGAGAGAGATTTTTACTTTCCTCGAGCCCTCTCCCTCCAGGTTTTGAGGAGATCACCTTCGATTGGGACGGTCTTGTGGGGTATCCAATGCCCACGCCTATGTATTTTCTAGTAAGGGACATTATCCGATATATCACTGAGACTATATCCTCTGCTAATGCTTTATCCTCCTCTACTTGGAGAGCTTTGGGTTTTCCCAAGCTTATGTTGGCTATTTGTAAGATACTGAATTTCCACAAAAGTTTTGCACGGGAGCCTTGCCCCCTGTGACTTGCTGCCTAGACTCTCCCAAACGAGTTTGAGTTAATCTCTTTTCCAACTCATTCAAAAGAGAAAATATTTCCAAGTGATTTTTCCCTTTCACACTCGTTAAATTGGACTTGAAAGGTCGTGAGTCTTAGTTAAACTCTTTTTCGACTTGTGATCAAAAAGTGAAAAGATTGCCGAGTGAACTTGTCTCTTTCACACTCGTAAGTTGGATTTGAAAATACGTCTATTTGGCACAATTTTATCCCTTTTTCACACCAAGTAGACTAAAAGTCATAAAAAATGACATTTTTTGGCGTTAAGTTGTGATTGCATCTCATGCCCTTGCTTGCAGTATTGAGCCTATAACCAGTTCTCGCTTTGTGTTATAAGCCATTTTCCTCAGTAGTTTTTCATCCTCAACCAAGCAGAGCCTTGTTTATATCCTTCGCAATTTGACACCCTATACCCAGGAGGGAACATTCCCTCGAGTGTCCATCTCCCACATGCATCTCCTTGCATCAAGCATAGGTATGTTCCATTGTTGGAACTAGTTTTTCTTACTTGCGACACTCGTTTCCTCCTCTGTATCATAAAATTCATTTGTCTATGAAAAAACAAAAAAATACGGGTTGGAAGGGAGTATTATCGTGTATTCGCAGCAGTCGTGTCACCTTATTGAATCCATTCATCATCATAAGTTTGGGATTAGCATGGCCTTAGGAAGATGAGATTGTTACAGAGTCTTCTCTACCATTTGGTTACTATTTCATTCCCTATAGAGTGTTTCATTGATGCCTCCTGCATCTCATGGTTTCATCATTGGGTCTATGCTGTCAGAGTCCTCCATATGTCTCATGTTCTTGTTTAAAGGAATTATATCAACCTGTGTCGACCACTTATCAGAACTCTTGACTTTTCATGTCGTCAATACCCTCAATGTGTCTCAAAATCACATGATACTGGAGTCCTATCATTCACCCTAGTCCTACTCTCATCATTGGTAGGTAACCTTAAACCCGACAGTCGACACTTCATCATTGGTCATTGACTGGGTGGTTTCCCTTGTGTTTGACGGAAAAACATCTATTCACACATTGAGATTCAACAATGTATTAGATGTCATTAGCCTTATTGGTAGTTTCCTTGCTTTTTTCAACAGTTTTCATCATTGGCTGCTATTCAGAGGGTCTTTTTTCGTGTATCACTTGCACTTGGCACACACAAAAGATGCATAGGGTCATGGGTTTGTGAACTTGTTCTTCGTCCAATTTCCAACAAATCATGAAGCTCCTTCTTTGTACCATGTGATGACTGCTGAGAGATGTCTTAATTATCTACTTCCAGCGTGTCTCCTTCCATTGAATTCAACTCATTTATTCTGGAAACAGGACCTAGAGTCTTATGAGTACCTTGAGGCTCACAGTCATTAGTGGCAGGTTCTCTCACCATTGACAGTTGGGAATACATCAATGTCTAATGATCGATGGATTCTTCATTATTGTTAACGATATACATTAATGATCGGTAATCAAACGATGTCTCATTGTGTTCGAGCTCAACTCCTTTATTCACATGATGTATACTTGCACCCTTGGAGGATTTTGTAGAAGAATTGAAGACATTACCATGTGGCCGCAACTTTCCTGAGCTGTTGCTTTCTTTTCATTGGACCAATACCTATATGACTTCAGTGATCATGGGAGATCAGATTGTACTCCATTGTATTCATATATCTTCAGATTGGTTTTGAGACTAGTTCTACTGGGCCTTGTTCGTGACTATGACAACTATTGGCATGTAACCACATTTGTATTTTCCTATTCATGGCCAGAAACACTTGTTTGGTATATTTTCACATGGATTTGTACTGTAATTTTATTAGTAGCCATGTATGCAGAGTCAGTGCAGAAGGTAATGAGCAACTAGTTCTTCCAGCTAGTTCCCCATCACTCCACTTCTGTGTTGTTTATAATGTATTTGGCCATCACAGATACTCCTCTGAACTCACACATTAGGGGGAGTCTGTTATAGAAACATTTGTCTCACCCTATGCAATCTTGCACAAAAGGCCTTTTCCATTTCCCCATGCAGATTTATCTTCCCTGATTATAAAATCCAGATCCAAAAATAAATATTTTTCCACATGTACACGTCTTTCACACTATACAACATGCGTATACGTAGGTTGCTCCACTACAACCTGCGTACATCGGGATTTGTGCCAAAAAATGAAAATTAATGTCGGGTTTCCATGTCACGATAGGAGATCTATGATCCTTGGCCTTCCATATACTGGAAACATTCTGACTCGGCCCTTCAATTCCATTTTGAAGGATATAAATGGGCAAATTCTGAGTTATGGAAAGAGGAGAAAAGAATTCAACTTTGAGAGAAAAGTTACTCTAGAGAAATTATTTACTTCATATTGAGTCTGCATCCCTTTGTCCTTTCAGTCTTAACAGAATGTTCATCCCCCAAGATCTTCCCTTATTGATTGAGAACCTCATTGTCTCTCTCTTATGAGCTTGCCTTTGGTGGAGGATTGAAGTGGTGGAGGCCCAAGTGGAAGGAAGTTAGTTTCTCGTTTCTTAACCGTGCCGACACGGAAGTCTGTAACATTTTCACTTCTGCTGATAATTTATTAATAGAAATACTCCTTTCCCGTCCAATTGATATCTTGCAAATATATTTATTTATTATCCATGGACGTATTTGTTATGTATATTAATGGATTATGCTATCTAATGTGCTAGCCTTTTATATTATCACCATATGCTTTCTTTTCTTATTTGTTGAGAAATATTTGTAGGTATATAGCTTTGGTTCAAAGTGCTCAACGATGGACTTCATCGAACATCTGGAAGAGGTAGGCCTATTTCTTATCTTACTTGCATATTAGTTTATATAGAATGTTTTTGGGATTGGGTTGATTTTTGCAGTCATTTTCGTCTGTTGTGGTTTACCCTAGCCATAGAGAAATTTTCCTCATAACGAAGATATTGTTCACTAGATATCTATGTTATTCTTCATATCTCTGTGTTTATTGTATTCAATCAGTAATTAGTTCATTCCACTCCTAAATATGGATTAGTGGTATCAAAGTTGTCTTCTCTTCATTTATTTTTCTTCGTGCATGTCCCCAAGAAGATCCGGGTACAAGAAGTTGGGACTCGAACCAATTGAGCCATTGCAAGATCAGTCGCGTCGAGCCCAACAAAAACCCATGGGGGATGAAAAGAAAGATGACAGAGAATGATATTCTATTAAAACTTTTCTCGAGGAAACCCTTGCACGAAAAATGAACGAAATGATGGACAACTTTGTGCAAATCCTTCAACGACTACCCACAGGAGAAGCATCTTCATCAAGCGACCATGCAACCCCCTTCAAGGTACGAGTAAATCTTGATATTACATTATTTAAAGGATTGATAGATGAAGATACTATAGATAAATGGTTGAATCTACTCGAAGGGTATTTTTCCTTCCACAATTTTTTCGATGGGGAAAAGATCAATTTTTCACTCCTCAAGGTCATCCCCCATGTTAAGGACTGGTGGGATACTTACTTCGAGAAAAGGGTCGTAGAGTAATTTGCAATATTTATGGTGGCCCCTACATGGGATTCCTTTCAAGACGCTATTAAAGAACAATACGACCCTGTTGGAAGCTATGAGGACTAGTATACCAGATGGACCACCCTACGTCAAGAAAGGGACCAGACAATACCAGATTTCACCAATATTTTCCATACCATGTGCACCAAATTGGGTATCAAAGAATCTGAGCATCATCTGGTGCTCAAATAACACGATTTTTTTCATAGATACATTAAAAAAAAATGGAGTTTTTGGACATTGCCTCATTGGGCACGACTTATAGATATGTTGTCAAGATCGAGCAGAAATTTAAGCAGAAGAGACGAGAGTTTGGATTTGAAAACTCCTCACAGTCAAAGTAGGGAAAAGGTGGCCCCAACCCACACAACAAGGGACCAAGATGAGTTGGATGCTCTTAGGAAAACCAGTCCAAGACACAACACAGAAAGGGAAATGAGAAGATGAAGACGGACACGGGAAAATGTTGTGAGTACCATAAAAGCCCTTGGCACAACACTGAAGAATGACGCTCCAAACAGTCACTCGTGGGTGAGTTGAAGGCTTCAGATTCGGAGGCCGATTTTGATTCTGAATCAAATCCTGAAGGAGAGAAACGAATTATCGATGCTAAACCCAGAGCCACTGTCACTATCACCAAAATACGTCCAGGTGAACCAGAAGAACCAGAGGAAGGGGAATGCCTCTTTCACTCACATATGTGGGTAAAGGGGGCTCCACTTCATTTCATTGTTGATAGAGACAATAAGAAGAACCTGATTTCAACAGAGGTTGTCAAGCGGCTGGACCTACCAACAACACCACACCATTAACTGGATTCACCAAGAAAGAGATCTTTGTGTCAGCCAACAGTGTCGTCTACCCTACGACATCAAACCTTTCAAAGATGAGGTATTGTGTGATATTTATCCCCTTGAATTTTGTGATGTTCTTTTAGGACAACCATATTTGTGGAAGCATCATGTTGTGTATGAGTCTAGACCCTGCAGTTTTATTATTACTTTGGGTAGACAATTGTACAAGATACTAGAGGTAGCATCGCCTACCGCTATTTATTTAATCTCTGCTAAGCAATGAAGTAAGGTCATTTCACAGACCAGTAAGTTCATATTCTTTGTGATCCATTCTCAAAGTAAGAATAATGTCATCGCCACATCTGTGAGCTCTACACAGAGCCTCTATTTGTAGCAGAAGCAAGTGGACGAGATTGTGAAAGAATACAGAGACATATTCTCCTCACCCACCGGGGTACCGACGCATTGCCAAGTCAAGTATCCAATTGATCTGATTCTCGATGCACCTCTACCTAATGGACCATTCTATCATCGCTTGTTGATGGAAAATGAAGAAATCAGGCGTCAGATCCAAGAGCTTCTTCAAAAGGGGCACATCATACCCAACTCCTCCCCTTGCGGAAGCTTGATTGTACTAGTGGAGAAGAAGGATGAGACTTGGCGACTCTGCATTGACTACAGAGCCTTAAATAAAATCACAGTCAGGAACCGATACCCAATTCCCAGGGTTGATGACCTTCTTAACAAACTCAAGAGGGGAAATTTATTCAGCAAGATTGACCTAAAGTTTGGCTACCACCAGGTTCCCATCGAACCAACTGATGTATGGAATACAACCTTCAAATCTAAATAAGGTCTCTTCGAATAGTTGGTCATGCCCTTTGGCTTAACAAATGCACCAACCACTTTCATGAGGTTGATGGATGATGTATTGCGACCCTTCACCAACTCCTTTGTGGTCGTATATTTGGATGTTATTCTCATCTTCAACAGAACTTGGGAGGAGCACATGCGACATATTCAACAGGTTTTGAGCACTTTGCGAAAGCACAAGCTATATGCCAACATGGAAAAATGATCTTTTGTCATGAACAAGGTCCAATACTTGGGCTACATTATTGATGAGCATGGGGTACATGTTTTTCTATCTAATATCCAAGTCATATGTGACTGGATATCCCCGACCACACTAACTGAACTTTGAAGCTTCTTGGTATTGGCCAACTTCTATCGATGGTTCGTGTTGGGATTATCCCATATTGCATGGGCCCTCAATGAGGTGATGAAGGGCAGTGGAAGATAAACGTTTGTGGGAGGGAAGGAACAACAATGATCATTCGATGATCTGAAGAATCACTTGTGCTCACCTCCAGTACTCTCCTTTCCCGATATGCAACAACCATTCGATATTGAGATCGATGCATCTGATTATGCTGTAGGAGAAATTCTCACTTAACATGACCATCTGATGGCATACCATAGTGAGAGACTCTGAGATACTATCTGGAAATACCCCACCTATGACAAGGAAATGTATTCCATTGTGAAATAATGTCGTCAATGGAAACATTACATTCTGGGAAAGGAGACGATCATCTACACTGATCACAAGCCTCTGCAGTTCATACAGACATAGGGGAAATTGCAGAACGACCGCCATCAGAAGTGGTCCATCTACTTGCAACAATTCCATATCAACATCAAGTATAAGACATGTATCTCAAATTGTGTCATTGACTGCCTCAGTGGACCTCCTGTGGATGCACTCACCACTATGCTTCATTCTTGTGGACATGAGGCATCTGAGTGGCCCCAACTTTATCAGCAAGATATGAACTTTGCCACCACCTATCATCTCTTGGGTACAGGTGCAACTGTCACTAATTTTCACATTCAGGACAGACTATTATTCCATCTAGGTCATATCTATGTTCCTACAAGAGAGCATGCAAAGATGATCTGGGAAGCCCACTACAGTTGGATGGAAGGACATTTTGGTGTGGAGAAAACTGTGGTCGTTCTTCAGAAACATTTTTATTGGCCAAAAATTCGACAAGACGTCGACAAGTATATCATATCTTTCACTACTTGTGCCATTGCCAAGCCATCCATTAAAAAGAAAGGATTATACACCCCTATTCCTACTCCCGACAATCCTTGGGAATATGTCTAAATGGATTAAATTTTTGGCCTTCCATCCACCAATAAAAGAAATGATTGTGTATTTGTGGTCATTGATAAATTTTCGAAGATGATCATCCTCACATTCTGCAAGAAGAATATCACAGTGGAAGATACTAACAAGATCTTCTTCGAATGAGTGTGGGTATATTTTGGGATACCACAGACCATCATCTATGACTGGTACATCAGGTTCCTCAACACATTTTGGTCGATTCTCTGGTCACTATTGGACACCAAGATCACTAAATCCACTTCTTTCCACCCCCAAATAGATGACCAGACATAGGTTGTCAATCAAATGATTGTGCACACTCTGCGCATGTACAACTCTAAGCATCCACATACATGGGATGAGAGTCTCCTCTATGTTCAACACAATTACAACATGGCTCTCCATAGCTCCATCGACCATAGCCCATTTCAGGTGGGGATGGGATTCCAACCCTTGGGCCCCATGGATGTTGCACTACCTATTTCCACCACATAGATAGAGTATTCCTGTCTTCAGTATGAGACTAACAAAGCCACAATATTCATTGAGTGGATTCAGCACATCCTCCAATAGGTCTAGGATATTTTTCATAAATCCAATGCTAAGTGTAAGCAGTGCCATGATCAACACAAGGTACCGCACCGGTTTCATCTTAGCAACAAAGTCTAGTCACATTTGCAGAAGGAGTGTGTCATGGGTCCCCATCGAAAGCTTCGCCCACTTCACTATGGGACTTACACTATCACCAAGGCTGTGGGTAGAAATGGTTTTGAGCTCAACATTCCACCCTTCCTTTGCCTACACCCAATCTTCAATGTGGACCTCCTTCGGCCATATTTTCCACCATTATTGGACACCTCAAAGATCGCATAACAAATGACACTAACAAAGCTCAACCCTGAATGCATGGAACATGCATCCACTGATCAGATAGTGGACACATAGCTTAAGGGAATTCACCAACAAATGATCCAACTTTATCGGATTGTCAAGGCAGGGCAACTCCTACACCAAGGAAAGTGGCTCACCCAAGGCCAAATCCAATAGAAGTTTGCTCACCTGATAGGGGAACTCAAATAAATGGATACCATTTCTTATTAAGGGGGGAGGATTGATCCAAGTGGATATTGGTGGCCACCCACCTATTCAAACTGACTCCTCTTGTCAGTTTTTGTTCATCACGTTCTTCTGTACTTCTTTGTAATTGTGGGTTCTACACTTTTGGGGATGTTTGAATCCCTACACATCCTCCAGGTGGATATTTGTGTCCTCTTGCATAATACAACTGACTTATTTTGTATGTTTTCATGTCAACACATCTTTCTACACTTCCAGGGCCATTTTGGGGCCCTAAACATTGTTTTTTGGCTCTCCACACTCAAACTGTAGACAGACTTAGAGTTTGATGATGTAATGTGTAGTTCTATGAAATACCTTTCGAATGGGATATCGTGCACCTAAAACAAAGGTCGTATGAAAAATTTACGACCCCAATAAGTTGAGGTGCCAACTTACCCATAGGGCCCCACATGACTTTTGGTGTTTCACCTTCTAGGGTTAGATTTTTGGATGTCTAGGGTTTTGGAATTCATGAGTAATATCAAAAATGCCTTTGGAGCCTCATTGTAATCATTATTCTCAGAAGGATGTGTGTAGCATCCACATCTCTTCTGAGAGATAGCTACCACCATTCGAGCAAGTGTTTAATTTCTACAGTTTTATAGTTTTAGCCTATTTCATTTATTAATAGAAGGTATTGTTCATTGGATATCTGTGTTATTCTTTATATTTATGTGTTTATTATATTTAGTCTATAATCAATTCATTTCGCTCCTAAATCTAGATCATCAAAGAAGAATTCAAATCATGCACAAAATCAGGAAGAACAATATTTAGGCATGCAAAAGTGATGCATACCCCCTATCCCTCTTAAGGGTTGCGCGACCTCTCAGTCAGGATCTTTTGATTCCGGATCCGAAATGGCTCTTCTGGTTCCAAACTAGAATCCTTCGAAGGAAAAAGGGACGGGATGGTTGACTTGTGAAGTTTCGGTCCACAACAAGCACCCTTTTTGGCTTAGCGCAAGGTCACAGCTCTTGGTCATGTGTTGTGGGAGCTCACGCTTGGCACTTGGAAAAGCCAGCTGAGAACATCCAGCTCAGGCGAGAACACCCAATGAGTTTAAGCATATAATTAAGAGGAGGCTAAGGGAGAACCCATAGTCGTCAAGCCCTTTTTTCGATGTTTTGACGATCGAGAGTTGGAGGGACAAGGATCCTAGGAGAGCTCGCATGCAGGAGTCCTGAAACCCTAAAATGCGAAAGGTGTGTTGGTTTAGAACAAAGAAGAGTGATGAAAGCTAAGCGCGTGCATAGGTTTTCTCAAGGCCTGTGCTAGGGAATTAAAGGGACCTGTGGATTCATTCAAAGGGTTCCAGCAGGAGCCTGGAGCCATTTCAGCTCAGGGAAGAGAGCGATCTAGAGACCGGGAGGTCAGTGGACCCTGTTGAGGTAGGGGGTCTGCATCAAAAAGTAACATACAAGTGAAAATGAAACAAAACCAACATGGAGGCGCAAAGGCAGAAAAAACATGCACAAACCATGAAGGTTTTTGGGAACAATTTGTCATGAGATATTATAGGTTTTTTAGCCCTATTTCGATGTATAAATATGTAATGGGTTGGGGAATAATAGGTTGTTGAGAATAAAAGATTATATTGTTGAGAGAGAAAGAGAGCATGTGCTTAAGGATTTGAGAGAGAGGTTTTGTAGAGATAGGGATTGCACTGCAGAGCAGCTAGGTAGGATGGAGAAAAATACCATGATGTATCTATTGTAAGTGGAGTTCAAAAGCCTTAGGTGATTACTGCATACATATTAACATAGAAGGCAGTCGTTGTCGGCGTAGCCCAAGGATTGGGTGAACCACGTTAAATCATGTGTATGAATGTGTCATTTGATGTGATTTTCCATGAATGTTTTGTTTATGCATGATTAGTATAGATCTGTTTACTATATGATTGATTTGTAGTAATAATGAATGATACAATGCGTTACTTATGTTTTAATCTATGTTATAAGTATTTTTCACAATAGATATTGTTAACTAATCAAAGGATATGATAAAGATATTATGCACATGGTGGATAAATAATAATGGATATGATGATAGTGTTGAAAAGTCAACAAGAAACATGTGTCTAATTTAGTTTTCCCTTAATTAAATTAGACAATAAATATTAATCTATTATCTCATTCATAACTGAGTGATTTGGAATTGTAACGGAATTATAAGTGTAGTTAAGTGAGTTAATATTAGTTGTACTAGTTGTAACTAAACATGCACTAGTGAGAGTTCAGTTAATCAGTGAACTCACATGTAACTGAAGATTCACCACGGTTAACTACATGCATGTCAGTTCCAATGG
>SNQJ01S0022749.1:15799-27290 GCA_010110895.2 Picea sitchensis
AACTAAACATGCACTAGTGAGAGTTCAGTTAATCAGTGAACTCACATGCAACTGAAGATTCACATTTAACAATAGCGGAACTTGATAGATCAGGAGAATCACAGGAATACTCCTTTGGGTATCGAAATTTCTACAGATAGCCTCATATACCCTCGTCCCTACAAAAACTTGGTTCATGTTTCCACAGTAGATGCCTTGGGTGAGGCTTCACTTGCATGCAAGTGATGTCAAAAGGGTTGGTATCTAAAGGGTTTTGTTGTTTTAATAAACTTAATCTAGGGTCTTATAACCGTGCCTGGGCAACCTTTAAATTCTTCTTGATCTTTGCCACGTGTTCTTCCATTTCCTTTAACAAATATGGCCCAATAATTTCTCTATCTATTGGATTATCCCAAATCACCGATGTTACACTTTCTTCCATATAATGCTTAAAATGTACTCATTTTTACTGAAGCATGATACCCATTATTTTAAGAAAATTCCACTAAGTGGATTTAATCCTCCCAGTTTGATGATTGATCCATCACATACATTTTGATCATGTCCTCAATTATTCTATTATTCCTCTCTGTTTTTCCATATGACTTGGGGTGATATGTTGTACTAAGATTTAAATTTGTTCCAAATCCTTTGAATAAACCCTTCCAAAAATTGGGAGTAAACTTTGAATCTCTTTCTGAAACTGTTTCCTTAGGAATTCCATGTAACCTAAAAAATTCTTTCATGTATATTTATGCAATATTTGTTGTCATGTGTGTAGTCTTCACTAGAATAAAATGTGTTTCCTTAGTCAATTTATCCACCACCACCATGATGAAATCATGTTGCTTCACTTTTTTGGGCAGATTAGTAATAAATTCATTGTGACAACTTCCCACTTCCATTATAGAATGGGAAATGGTTGCAATAACTCAGCTAGATGCTTGTGCTTAGTCTTCACTTTCTGGAATTCTAGACATCTGGCTATGTAATTAGCCACTTATTTCTTCATTCTTCGCCAAAAGTATTGGCTTCTTACAACTGCAATTTTCTTTTGATATCACAGGTATCCAACATATGACACATTATGCATTTATCTTAGTACTACATTTTTCATCTCATTGGAATTTGACACATATACTTTTCCTTTGTACATGAAAATTCCATCTTCTTTCAACTCGTAATAATTATTTTTTTGTTGAAAATTACCTTGCTGTAATGTTTCTTTTATTTGAAAATATTGTTGATCTGAATTTGTTGCTATAATGATTTTGTCTTTCAGATCAATGATGTACATGCTGATGGCTGCAATATGTACTTCACGATCTCTAATATTGAGTGTATCATCCCCTTGATTTTCCTTGCCTTTTATATGCTTAATCTCAAAATCATATTCGCTAAGGAATTCAAGCCATCTAGTTTGCCTAGCATTTAATGTTGGTTGACCAAACAAATGTTTTAGACCAAAGTTGTCTGTCTTTAGCTCAAATTTTTTTCCCATGAGGTAATGTCTCCACATTTTTAATGCATGTACAATTGTTGCTAGCTCTAGATCATGGGTAGCATAATTCCTCTCATACTCTTTTAATTTTATGGATTCATAGCATACCACATGATCTTTCTTTGATAAAAAATGCACTTACTTATCTTGGAATACAACTAATGTTCTCTTAAAACTTGCAACACCATTATCAAATGTTTCTCATGTTCCTCTTATGATTTAGACTAGATGAGTATATCATCTAGGAACACAATTACAAACTTGTTCAGGTACTCCATGAACACTCTAATCATCAAGCACATAAATATTGTTAGGGCATTTGATAGTCCAAATGGCACTACCATGCATTCATAATGTCCATATCTTGTTCTGAATTTTGTCTTGCTGTTGTTTTCTTTCTTTATCCTTACTTGATGACAACTTGATCTTAAGTCATTCTTCAAAAATATTCTTGCACCTTTAAGATGATCAAATAAGTCATCAATCCTTGGTAAAGGATATTTGTTCTTTACTGATACCTTATTTATCTATCTAAATTCAATACACATCCTTAAGTTTCCATCTTTCTTAAAAAAAAAAGAATCGGGGCTCTCCAAGGTGACACACTTGGGCGTATATACCCCTTATTTAACAACTCTTCAAGCTACATCTACAACTCCTTCAATTCTGGTGTGCCCATTCTGTATGGTTTCTTGGACATAGGGGAAACTATTGACACCAAATAAATAGAGAAATCAATGCCTCTCTTTGGTGGAAATCATGGGATTTCTCTAAAAAAATCTTCAAAATCCCTCAAGACCGGATGGTGTTCAATGCTTTCCACTTTATCTATGGTTACCTCTTCCATATGGGCTGCAAAAATATGACATCCCTTCTTGAAACTCTTTTTCAGCAACATGGTTGAAATATCTCTAATAGATACAACTCTTGGAATGCCTTGAATATTTCCCTTCTTCCTTTCCTCATCAAGACATGTACTTGTTTTGTTGCAACAATCTAGGACAACATGGTGCTTTTCCAACCAATCCATGCCAATTAGATAATCATATGAACCCAACAGTATGATGTTTACATCAACCTTTGTGCTGAGTCCATTTATGTCTATTAGAAAATATTTAGGCAACACATTGATTTCCCTCTTAGTTCCCGTGGCTAATTGAACTAACCAAGATTTTGTATGCTTACTCTTTTGCAAGTGAAATATTTCAAGAATTTTAGAGTTTATGTAACTATGTCTAGCTCCATAATCAATTAAAATTGCTATAGGATGATTATTGATTTTACCTTCCACTTCAATCATGAGGGATTGGTATTCAACTTGTTTATTGTCCAAGTATGCATAAATCCTTGGCATGTTTCCTCCCATGTATTCCACTAATTTATCCTCCTGAATGTTGTGGAAAATCATCATTCTTCCCCCTTTGTGAGGGAAATCCGTATATAAGTGATTTCCCTCACATCCCCAACATTGTACATGCTATTGAATTATCATTTTGTCAAATGAATTTGCAACCTTATGCTCATTTTGGGTTGATTGGACTTGTTGATTTGTTTGGGAGATATTCTTGAAAAAGGGTGGCTTAAAACATTTCCTCCTTTGATCCTTTTTACTCTTCATATTGTCATTCCAAGCCTTTTGGAAAACTCGTCTTCCTCTATTCTACTAATAAATATTCTTTGCACTCCTTATGGCTTCTTCCAAAGTTTTGGGGTTATCATATTGTATCTTGTCAATATATAAGGAGGGTAAATAACTTAGAAACCTTTGGATTTTGAATTTTTCATCCTCTATGAAATCAAGATAATTCAACAATTCAAAGAACCTCTTCTCATATTCATCCATTGTCATGCTTCCCAAATTGAGTCTAAAGAACTCTTTCATATTTCTTTCATAATAATGCCCGGAAAAATATTTCTCTTGGAAATATCCTTTGAACTTCCTCTTCTCATCAAGGTTCTTGGGTTTCTTAAGCTAGTCCCACCACATGGTTTCCTTCCCTTGCAAGTGGTAGGTTGCAATTCTATCTTCTACCCTTTAGGGGTAATCATGAAAGTGTAAATATTTCTTCATTTCGAACATCCAGGCCTCAACCTCTTCTCCTTTCCTATGCTCACCATTCAAAGTTGGTGGCTTGATTTTTATGAGTTCTCCTTGGAATATTCCTACCTCAAGAATTCTTCTCTACCTCTAGATAGGATACACACTTGGATTTATCCCTATCCCTAAACTTGCATGATTTCTCCTAGTAGATTTCCTTGGAGAATGATGGTGCCTGCTCATGTTTCTTGACTACATGCCATTCCCATGATCATCCCTTTTGTTGAGAAATTTTAGTACCCAATTAAAATTTATGAGTTAATGAATGCCTTATACTCCTTAATAGATTTCCAACAACTATTCGTTTACTCAAATCAAAGCTCTGAGATGAAAGTTATGGTCCATAGAAGTTTTCACTGTTTTTCTCATTTTACCCATGTATGCTACAAGTGACTTATTTTTGTTCCTGCATATTTTTACATACTTAGATCCTAAATATAGCTCCATGGTTGTTTTAAATGGTTCATAAAATTTCCATAAACTTCTCCTATACCCCATAAAAACTTTTGAATAAGGAGTTATGTGTTATGACCCCCCTTATCTGGCTCTAAAATTTTATCCTTATTGTTTTGGTTGTAACTTCTTCATACAAGCTTTGATTTGCACCTGGAATATCTCATTGGATATCTCTCTCTAAGTTATTTTATTTAAGGTGTAGAGATAAAGTGTACCTTTCTACGCTCTGTTCTCATGGGTTTTTATTGTATAAAAATGTCATTTAGGGCCTCGAAATTGCCCCACAAGTTAATGACCTCCAAAAATATGAAAAAATCGAAAAATTTCATATAAATTAATTATTCTACTATTATAAAAACCCTTTAGATATGTGATGTTGATCTCAAATTGGGTGAAATCTGATTCATTGATCCAAGCTCCATCAATGATCAACAATTGACCCTTTCCTTTGACAACTGATTAGCAACATAATGCTAAATCGGTCGACCTGACCATCGGTCATCGAGGATTTTCATTGTTGAATGAAACTCCTCACCAATTCGGCCAACGCCTGACCATCGACCCATCGGTCACCAATCATTTCACTTGGAAAATGATTTTAACACATCGCTAAAATGACCGAATCGATCGTCGATCCATTTTTAATCAAAGGTCCTTGTTGACTATCGAAAACACTTCCTCAATTTTGCCAACCCTACAGTTGGCCATCCCTGTTGGATGACATGGTATGACACATCATAATGAGGTATCAAATTGACTGACATGGTGTGACACATGGATGTTGACATGTCATCACCCTCTTTCCTTCATCAAACATCGACCATTTCTATTGGATGACCTGAACACCTCGCCAATTCGACTGATGTTGGACCATCGACCCATCAACCATAAAAAAATTATCTATCTCGATCAAAACACTTCACCAAATTGGCTGACACTCGACCATTGGTTCATCAACCCATCACAAATTATCGTTTGTGACCAAACACTTTTCCAATCTGGTCAACTCGACCATCGACCATCAATGATTTTCCTTGGCAAACTTCAACACTTAGAAATTTTTCGATCACTCTCTGATCAATCTAGGTCGTCGATCTCCCATTGAAAAATGATCTCGGTATTTGATATACCAACTTCATCAAACTCTTTTTACACCTGACCATTGGACATCGAGCATCGAAGATTTATTTTGGTTTAATGTAACTCTTTTAATCCAATTTGGTCGATCCGACCATCGACTATCGACCATTTCTCTTGGCAAATTTCCAACACTTAGAAATGTTGACCAAATCCCTAATGAATTTGGACCGTTGATCTCCAAGCCAAGATGATATTGACCTTTGATCAACTCCAACTCCCAAATATCCATTTTGAATCCTAGTCGTTTATCAACCCCAACCTCCCAATGGACAAAAATGAATCCGGACCATTGATTTGATCCCTTTTCAAAACAACCAGAAATGAATCTCGACCATCGATCTGTTTCAAATTAGAAACAATTGAATCTTGTCCTATACAATCAATCATGTCCTTAAATGATACTTCATAACAAAACTATGTTTCCCTAAACGCGTTTCTTATTTTTGAATAATGATCATGGAAACCCCTCTATATTATAATCCTATGTTGTTTCTGAATTGTTTAAATCATCATTTAGACAATTCGATTGCCATATTATTGTTATTTAAGATTGAAGTTTACAAATGTTGTCTAAGAATACAGTTTAGAGCATAGTTTCCAAGTTTGAATTTGGATTCGGGCTCGAATTCGATTTGATACCATAAAAATTCAAATTAAAAATTTTCAATACAGAAAAAAATTGATAGCATATATATTAAAGACTTAGATATATATACTTACTTCCTAGATTAATTATGCATTTAATTTTTTTATTTTTTTTTAATTTCAATAACTTCTAATAATTCTGGATAATCTAACCTCTTAGAGGTGAAATTCATCAAGAAAATCTTCACCTACCTTCATTCCTGAAGAAATTCATTCATTACGGCCAACAAAAAGTGATAGAATATATGGCTTAGCTCACATTTCAAAGTTGTGGTGCTCGGGCCTGATTTCAATACTTGACGGGGACCTATTTCAACAAGAATTTAAATAATATGAATGGTTTAGTCTCCAACTGGAAGAAGGAATGATGACCTACCGACATGCTTGCTTTCTATCAGTGATTTAGAAGAAAAAAAACATATTTGCGAATTAGTTCCATTTATTTTCCTTCCCTTGCATGCGTTCTAATGTAGGGGCATTTTCTGCAAAAAAATAGTATTTGACCTCTAAGGTCTTAGGAACGTTTTGAGAGGAAGTTGGTTTACTCATTGTGATTGTTTTTAATTATTTTGTAATGATCTAGGGTGTTTTAGAAGAAGGCAATTTTGCCACGAATGTAATAGGAGGTGGAAGTGTTAGATAAATTAGGAATTTGTTTGGATCAGGTCCTATCTTTCAGGATCAAAATTAGGTTGTTGTAAGTTAAATGGAGTCTTTATGTAATTTTGGTGAGAACCTATCATATATCTATGGAATGGATCGATCTAGTCCTTATTTTATTAAAAGGTTTGATAGGTGAGAGTAGAAAAGGTGTGAGTGTGTGTGGAATGAGTGTAGAGTGAGAAGTGTGTAAGTGTGCAGAGATCAAGAAGGAACTGGGCTTCCTGTCGTATTTTTATTCCTTCAACCATTTGAATAAAAGATAGTGTGAATTCATGTTCTGTATATCTTGGATTGATCTTGAGCTCATATGCATTAAAGAAGCAATAAAAAATTGCTTTGTGATCATAGGAGAAAGGATTGTGAGCAAAGGGTTCCCAGATCTGGACCAAACCCGTGTTCAAATCCATGTATATTTACGTTTTGAAGAATATACGGTCAAGATCAAATTAGGAGTATTTGATCGATGACTCAAAACATTGTGAACATCGTGTAGCGATGTTTTTCTTATTGCTTGAAGTTGGAATAAGCCTGAAATCCTGAAATCCCAAAGTCCGACACATGTGGCACGTTCAAAATGACGAGGAGAGGTTTTATAAGGGGAAGCAATATCAACCATTGATTATGATAGGATCGACAATGATCCTCTTCTAGTGATATTGTCGAAGTATTAAAAGGGGACCCACATATTAATATCTAACCATTGATTAGAGTGGTAGATTGATGATGTGAAGTGATCGTGTATCAACAAGATACGAGGAGGTTAAAAAATGAGCTTCGAGACACTGTGGTCTGAGGCTCGAGATACATGGAATTCAATTATTCGTTCGGCATGATTCCACACACAATCTTGGTGTTTCCCACACAAAAACGCATTATAAGAATTGGACAGTTGAAATTAAACTGTCGCATCCAAAGATCGATGACTCTCATTGTAGTGGACTACGACCATTAGGAATTTTAAGGTGTTGAAGGTTATAAAAGTCCCAATGCCTCGATGCTGGGGTATGCCACACTGACGTCAGTTCTGGCTTACGGTTCCACGCATTGTTCTTGCGAAAACCTTTATAATACATTGAATGATGAATATTTTATCTGGAATCCTCCAAATCAACGATGGACATTAAAGTCTTGTCCATTGTAGTTTATCGTTGATCAACTTCAAGATCAATGATCCCAATTGGTCAAGTAACTCCACAGGGTTAAGCCTCTGGTTCTTAGCACTTGGTCATGAGAATAAAAGAAGTTTAGTGCCTGAGTTGAAGCCCTCGATCCCAACATTTGGTCGCATAACTAGGGAAAAGAGCTAAGCGCCTATGCAAGGTAATTTTCAATTTGTTTTTAATTCAAATTCCTGATCAATTAACGAATCCTGCAGAATTGTTGATTTCTAAGAGAGAGAACTAGTCTCGATTTGTCTTCACAATCCCATGTATCTATCTATGTTTAGGTAGGTACTAATCCAAATATGTGTGGGTAAACTTTGAACCATGCATTTCTTGTTAATTTGTTCCAGTCTTGAACTATCTTTTAAGCACACACAATGAAAAACCGACATATCCTCAACAAGGACTACTCTATTCTCACTCTAGAGGGTGATCTCAAGATAGAGTGAAGGAGGTCTTGTCTATTCTCTTTGGCCACTTGGAGATTTTCATTGTTGGTATAGATGCAACTGAAGCGACATGAAACCAGTTATGCTGCGAACCCAATCAAATTTCATTGAATTATTCTCTATTCGAATTGGATTATCGAATTTCCGATTTTTTTCTCGATATAGCTGAATTTGGTAAATATGGTTTACCGATTACAAATTAGTATCGATCAAATTTTTATAATAGGAACAAGGTGTTAGGAATAATGCTTACTTTAGATACTGTTGTGGCTTGTTTAGAATTGGTTGTGGTTGTTGAGAGATTCTCTCAAACACTATATCCAAGTTTAGAATAAGTTGGATCTGACAATAGAATTGTAAATGTATTAATATTGTGTGAATACGTAATGGAAAATAGGTTTTGTGTGCAATTGTATTCTTCATTTTGGCATCAGAGTTGAGTGCTTTGGTTAACTCCCTCATGGGAGGCCCAGGTGTGTGTGAGAGTGAAATGATTGTTTGAAGTTTTTTTTTTGTGTGTATTTGTGTGTGATTCATGCAAACCATTGTGGATGCATGAAAAATAGTTGAGGGATTGTTTGCAGATCTGTTGACTTCATGTTGTCTATTTCTAAGGATACATTGGAGTTGCGCGTTAGTCAAGAGGAGCCACCAACAAGCCTGATTTAAAATCATTGTTAAATAGGTGTATCTTTACAAGAAGTTGCCCAACGGTTTACATTATTTATCCAGGTGGATATCGGTGGCCACCCACCTTTTCCAACTGGTTCAAAACAATTTTTTGACAATTTTGGTAATTTACTATTTTTAGCAGTTTTTAATTTCTGGTGCCATTTTGAGGGCCTAAATGAATGTTTTTTGGGATAGAGGTTCTCAGTGATATCTAAAGTCTCTAATTTATCCCCCAAAATGAATCCTCGACGATACCTTTCCAACGAGATATCGTGCGCCCCAAATAGAGATTGTATGCCAAAGTTACGCCCCCGAGAAGTTCATACACCAAACTACCCAAAACGGGGTCAACAAAACTGTTGGCTTTTCATCTTTTAGGGTTAGGGTTTTGGATTTTATTTATGATAAAAAGGAATTTGGAGCCTGATTGTAAAATAATCTTCTTGCGAATGTGAGTAGCAGAGACATCTCTTCTCATAGATAAGTTGCCACCATTCTAGCGAGTTTTCACTCTGTAGTTTTACAGTCTTTGTACATTTTCGCTCATTAATAGAAAATTGTGTATTACTGTATCTCTATGTTTATGGTTGCATCTATGATACATTTCTGTTATATTATTGGATATCTGAGATATCTCTGTACATTTCTTTATTATATATCCGCTCTCATTTCGTGTCGAAAATAATCTGGATCAGTGGTATCAGAGCAGGCTACTCTTGATCGTTTTTTAGTGCATGTCCCTGATGAGGTCTGAGTATAGCAAGTTGGTTCTCGATCTTGTATCTCTTGAAGAAAATTGCTCTCGCACACCCAAGAAACCCTCCATGGCAGAAGAAAAGAAAAACGACAGAGCAGATGATTCTATCAATCTGTTGCTTGAGCAAGCTCTCACACGACAGATGGACAAAATGATGGAGAAATATTCCCACATCCTTCAACGCCTACCGATAGAAACATGTGCATATTCATCAAACAACCACTTTGGAAGCACCTCTCCTTTCAAGGTACAAGTTAATTTTGATATTCTTGTATTTTAAGGTCAGAAAGATGTAGATGCCCTAGACAAATGGTTAAATCTGCTAGAAGATTATTTCTCTATTCACCATTTTTTCGACAGGGAAAATATCACCTTCGCACTCCTTAAATATCTCTCCCCATGTCAAACATTGGTGGGAAACTTACTGGGAGAAAATTTCCACATAGGAGTTTGGAATATATGGGGCCGAGCCTACTTGGTAATTTTTTGTGGATGTGGTAAAGGAACAATATTACCCTGTTGGCAACTATGAGGACTAGTATATGAGATTGACCACACTGCGGCAAGAGAGGGGGCCAAGAAGTTCTGGAGTTCACCAATAACTACCATACCTTGCACACCAAGATGTGTATCAAAGACTCCGAATGATATTTGGTTCTGAAATACCATCAGGATCTACACAGATACATCCAAACTGAAATGGATTTTCTGGAGATCTCATCACTTAGTGCTGCTTATTGATATGTTGTTAAAATCGAGCATAAATTTAAGCACTAGAACAAACAAGAATTCGGGTCTACAAATCCACAAAAACCAAAGTATGATAAAGACGGCCCTAACAAATAGTCTCCTGAAAACCAGTCAAAGCCACAGGAAAAGAAGGGTCACGGGAAGACAAAGAAGGACACCGAAAAATGGTGCAATTTCCACAAAATCCCTTGGCACAACACCTATGAATGTCGCTCAAAATAGTCATTGGTGGCCGAAATCAAAGACAAGGAGCCGAACCCTGATTCAGAATCTAATTCAAAAAATACTGACAGAAGATAGATCATCGATGTAGACCCCACTGCTATTGTCGCGACTGCATCAATTCAACCAGAAGAACCAATAGATTTTGAAGAGGGGGAGCACATTTTTCATTCACATATGTGGTTGAAGGGGACCCCACTGCATTTTATTGTTGATAGTGGAAGCTAGGAGAACCTCATCTCAACAGAGGTCGTCAAACAGTTGGGATTGTCGACAACACCACACCCACAACCATACAACATTAGGTGGCTTCGCTAGGGACAAGATATTCATGTTAGCCAACAATTTCGATTGTCATACGACATCCATCCCTTCAAGGATGAGGTATTATGTGATGTTTCCCCCCTGGATGTCTGTGATGTTCTCTTGGGCCAACCATATATGTGGAAGCGCCATGCTATTTATGAGTCTCGACCCTGTAGTGTCAATGTTACTTTGGGGGTCATCTCTACAGGATACCATAGGTAAGTCCAACTATTTTCCCACCTAAACAGTGCCACAAGGTAGTATCTCATACTAAAAAATTCAGTTTCTTCACAGTATGTTCAAAGTGTGAACAAAAGAACACCACTGCAGCCTCAATCCAAGCACCTTCTATCCAACAAAAGCAGGTTGACAAGATTGCAACAAAGTTTAAATATTTCTTCTGCACATAGGAATCTCATGTACCCATTCTGGTTAAAAAGGTCCAACCCTTTCAGCCATAGGTTTGTGACAACCTTCAACAAGCTAAGCAATGCAAATTCTCCAACAAGGCAAGCAACTCATCAAGATGGAGATCAACAAACATGTTTCCCTCTCCCCCAGACACTCAACGCAATGGAGACCATTTCTTCCTAAGGAGGGAGGATTGATCTAGGTGGATATCGGTGGCCACCCACCTTTTCCAACTGGCTCAAAACAATTTTCTGACAATTTTGGTAATTTACTATTTTT
>SNQJ01S0022749.1:27340-44182 GCA_010110895.2 Picea sitchensis
AAACAATTTTCTGACAATTTTGGTAATTTACTATTTTTAGCAGTTTTCAATTTCTAGGGCCATTTTGAGGGCCTAAATGAAGGTTTTTCGGGATCAAGGTTCTCAATGATATCCAAAGGTTCTGATTGAGCCCCCAAAATTAATCTCCTTGACAATACCTTTCCAACGAGCTATCATTATCTCCAAACTGAGATCGTATGCAAAAATTAGGCCCCCGGGAAGTTGATACACCAAACTACCCAAAACTGGGTCCACAAAACAATTGGCTTTTCATCTTCCAGGGTTAGGGTTTTGGATTTTATTTATGATAAAAAGGCCTTCGGAGCCTCATTGTAAAATCATCTTCTTGCGAATGTGAGTAGAGAAAACATATCTTCTCAAAGATAAGCTACCACCATTCTAGCGAGTCTTTAACTCTGTATTTTTACAGTCTTTGTACATTTTCACTAATTAATAGAAAATTGTGTATCACTGTATCTCTGTGTTTATGGTTGAATCTCTGATACATTTATGTTATAATATTGGATATCCGAGATATCTCTGTACATTGCTTTATTATATCTTCGCTCTCATTTCATGCAGAAAATAATCCGGATCATTTATAGACGCCATACTCAAATCTTCATCTTGCAAGATATTGCGTAAGAAGCGTTGTTGTGTGTGAAATTTTATGCGAGAAGATTGATCATTGCATTTTGAAGGATGTCAAAAATATTTATTTCCAAGTTCTATGATGGAATGAAGTTGTAGACATAGTTCTGACACTTTTCTTGGTGCAAATTTTCGTGTGACTGCGTGGAGTTGTTTGTCGTATGAAGTTTAAATATTCAATTCAAGATTTATTGTGCAGATGTCTTAGTTTCTGGTGGAAGATTTTTTTTTTTTTGTATTAGTATTATTTTTTGTTTGTAATATTATATTTTGAAGAACCACAATGATACAGAACCACAAAGAACAGGCCAATTAATGAACAAACTAACATAAGTCAAGTTAGTGGTTCTTGACCTGTTGTGCTCCGGGAGAGAACATATCGTTGATTTAGTTATGTGTAAGTTTCTTATATGCTAAATGTGACCTGTCGTGCTCTGGGAGAATTAGTTACAGGTAGTTCTTAATAAGGTCAAGCTGATGTGACTCGTCGTGCTCCGGGAGCATCAGTACATGTTATTTTTATAAGGTCAAATTGTATAATTGGTTGTTGAAGATATTCTTTATTTGGAATGTTATCCTAGATAATTGATGAATAGCGCGGAGGGTCGTGTATTCACAGATGGTAGCAGTTCCATAGAATACTTCAGTATCAAGATTGTCCTTCGAAAGGCCGAGAAGCATCAATTCTGCAAAGTTCGTCAACGATGGTCAAAAGCAGTTATGTTTTAAATGAATGAAATGGGAAGTTCGAATGTGTGGAGAAGAAAATAGTAGAAACCAAGCAGTTCAGAGTGGATGTGAGTGCTAGTGAAGACCATATCTGACAATTGTGACAGAATTCATCATTCTTGTATATGTTTCCAGTATTGTTATTTGTAAGTAAGCATTAAAGGGGAGTGTTAGGAATAATGCTTACTTTAGATACAGTTGTGGCTTGTTTAGAATTGGTTGTGGTTGTTAAGAGATTCTCTCAACCACTATATCCAAGTTTAGAATAAGTTGGATTTGACAACATAATTGTAAATGCATTAATATTGTGTGAATACGTAATGAAAAAGAGGTTTTGTGTGCAATTGTATTCTCCATTTCAGGGATCATAATGGTTTTTTTTCCTTATCTATGGAGGAGGGGCTAGATCTTATCTACATTACATATTAGGCATCTAACCAGTATGAGTAAAGTTAAATGTTGATTTTATACTAGTTAAAGTTAAACGTTGATTTTTTCCAAAGCAGTTGGATGTCGAAATCTGCAATTGAGATAAAGATGCCTAGATCCCACCCACGACAACCTGACCAATCCTTTGAAGGACCGGTTTTGAAGGACCGTGTTGTAGGTTCATAATAAATTTTTAGCCATATCAAGTAGGGGCCATGTTGTAATACCCCAAGGTTGCACCCCTCTTGAATTGTAATTAGGTTTATAGGTTGACGAGCCAAGTGTTTATAAGTTGAGAGGCTTATGTGTTTATTAGGTCAGAGAGCCTAGATGCCGAAGGCCAGGGAGCCTGATTTTGTATATGTAATTATGCAGATCATTAATAAAAATACATCGTTGCGTGTAGACCGACCACGAAGAAAGAGTTACGGGGGACCAAGCTCCACTGGGAAGGGGATAGGAGGCTAGGAAAAAGTGCTAAGCTTGAAGAGCTTATACCCATGAGAATATTATAATATATTTTCCTAAAGACTAAGATTTGGGAAATAACCCTGTTACCCCAAGTTCCTTTGGGAAAGGAACGAACTCCAAGTGGTGAGGAATGAACTCCCAAGAGAGCCAAGTGTCAATCTTGGCACATGCAAATTTATGTGAGAAAATGAGTCGTTGTGGGGGTTAGTCAACCATTCTTTCCATGCCCCTCATGCACTCTCGCACTCAGACTGAGCATTCACGCAACCAACCATTTTCCTCCATCGTTGACCTCTACAACCGAAACTTGCAAACCCGTGAAGCCATACTCGATTTTGCTACTGTGGTTACCCATTGACTTAGGCGTTGGACAAAAGAAGGAGGTTGTCATGCCTCTAGTTTAGAATAGGCGGGTTGTCAGGCACGTGGATAGAAGAATCAGGTTGTTGGGCCTGTGAGCAACTCTTTCTAGGTGAGGGAGATTGTTGGGAAAGTGATTTCTTCTGGAGGGAGTCCAGCAGCAGCTACAAAGCTCTGAGAATTCTTGATCCGACCTATTGTTGAATCCCTGGAAGGGAAGTGGAGCAGTCGATGGATTGTGGAACAACGAAGGTGTATATTCCCGGCGTGGGACTAACATGTGGGCAATGAGAGTCTGTGAGCGGTGGGCGTAAGTAGGCTCTTGGAAGGGAATCCTTTGTGTTGCATTGTGCAACTTTTCGTAGTCTCATCCTAGCCTAGGAGTCCCTTTACCCTGGGTGGAGTTTAGTCCTAGCTCGGGGGTGACCCGTTGTTGATAGCTTGGAGCAGCGTGGTCTAAGGTCGGGAGGTTCGTGGAAGGTCTGCACACAGTTGGTGGCTTTCATAAAAATATAAGTACCATCTCTATGCTAATTTTTATGTTGTGTATTATGTACATGCCATGATATTTATAATATTGTATGTGTAAGTTGTTGTAGCGGATTACTATGATTTCCGCATTTAATTTGTGTATTAGTAGAATGCATATTAGTTGTTTAAGTTTATATATATGATGTTCCGCAAAGAGCTTTGTCTGCCATAGCCCAAGAAGTCTATGCATGGGTATGGACAGTTTGATTATCATAACAGAGTGAGCTGTTTTGTTTTGTATTTATTTCTAGTGACATTGCCCAGCAGAAGGATGGGGGTGTTATAAATTGGTATCAGAGCTCGATTTTTAGCAGTTAGGTGGTAGCATGCCCCGACTTGAGTGGTTGGGGGTGTTACACATGCCCAACAAATTGACCAACCTACTAGAAGGACCATGTACAGAGTGCAAAATACAAGTGTAAAGAGGGTTAAAGGATTGACGGGGTATCGAGAGTACTCCACAAAATTAAAACCAATAACTTGTGGGATTTAAACTCTACTACAAGCTAAGAATCAAAATGGGTTTCTATCAAACAAAGAAATCTTCAGAGCGATATTGAAAACCCTTCCAACTTCCAAGCCTTTGAGGACAATCCTATATCGACTCTATATTATTTAAATGAAGACAAGATTTTGACATTTATGGAAAATTATTATCAATTCATGGTTGCGTACACCCTCCCCTTGTCCTTGCTGGTTGTATATGCCTGAACCATGATGGAACTTCACGCTGCATGATGCCAACACGCCACCTAAAATCCGTCCTACCACCGTTATTGCTTGAAAAGCTGCAGCTTCAGCGCAAATTGCTTCAACTTCATTGTCCATACATTTCACAACACACCGTGACTTGAAAAGACATCCAACTGTCCTATTTCAACTTGAATTGAAAAAAATTAATAACGCGAAAAAACAACGTGCTTGCAACATCAATAAAAGCTGAAAAGTAACAGTCCTATTTCCAATTTTTCATAACATTTCGACTATTTTTCGCTTTCATAAATAAATTAAAATATTTTAAATTAATAATGTTATTTTCATTAATAGTATTAATTTTTTTAAATTAATAACATACCTTATCCCCTTCGGATTTGAACCTGTGACCTCTTAAGAGGAAACACATGTTCTTAACAATTAGGCCCACTCAAGCTGTAATAGAAATGCAATGCAAAATGATGTTTAAAAAGAAATTACATTGAATTTGATATATTTTATATATTATTGATTAATTTTAAATGTTTTTAATAAAATATTTAATTCTATTTATTATCAATAGGTTATATTTATAATAAATTGGTATAAGTTTTATAGTGAAATTGGGCATTCAAAATACTTTGTGAGATGAAAGAGTAAAAAACATTAGGAAGGTTGAAGATGAAAAACATTTTTTTTATAATGATAAATAAATATCGAGAAAAATCTCAATTTCAAAAGATTTATCACATTACTCACCTTTCTAACATTTTAACTCAAGAAACTAGGCAAATCTTAAAGTATGTTAATGCTTTTCAAACAAAAATAAAATAAAATTATAAAAAATTTCAAATAAAATCTCTCACCTTATTAAAGTTGGAGATACACCTTATTAAAGTTGGAGATACCAATTAAATGTCATTGCACATTAATGGTCATCATCATATATCATTTTTATTATTATTTTCTTTAAATTTTATGTGAATAGTTATTTTTTAAAAATAAAATAAAATGATTATAATTTTAAAAATACTTTATTTCGTAATTTAATAAAAAATATAAAAGCTATATCTTTTTCTTTATAAGAAGATGTATATTTTTTTGTGACCTCTATATTGAATTAAAATTTAAAATATGTTGAAAAACATTTAAAAAACAAATTAAAATATATGGCAATTAAAAAAAAACAAATTATATAATAAGAAGAAAATCATAATTTTGAAAAAATAAATAATATAACATTATTAATAATTTCTAAGCTCAAACAAAAATAAAAATGAAAAAACAATTGAAATCTTAAAAAACTTGATATTTGCATGCTACCAATAACACTTTCTTTTACAGACATCGCTTCTAAAGAAGAGTAGAAAGTATTACTTTTGAAATGGGTTCAAAAATAACCACTAAAAACTTTCATGACATGTATTTTAACGAAAATATTTAAACAACAAGAGCTGCATGGAACCTTAGTTCCTGCCCATTATTGAACTAAGGTGCTATGCAACACTAGTGATGGAGATAAGATGCATATGTATATAGTAAGTATCAAAATGTATAACTACATTTGTTACGTCTTTCAAGCCAAAGAAAAACTTCATTTGATGTGTCCTCTAAGCCACTTCTTGCAGGGTTTCTTTAACGGAAATGAACTTTGGGTCAACAAAATTAAAATTGTAAAGTCAATGCTGGCAACCTTATACCTTACGTCAAGCCAGGGATCGAATCCTCCCCACTACCCTATTTATCATGTTTACCCCAAATTCCATCTATCTCAATATCACCAGCTCAAAATCCTTGTGATCTTGACGAAAAAAACCCTCTAAACGCCCTTCTTGTTCTCAGTACTACAGATATATTTCTGAATTTTTCTTTATTTTTGAAATAGAGCAACAACCATTGTTGATTGCCTCTACACTGCGAGAGATCGAGGAAGGTACAACAGAGAGATCCGACCTCTAATGGTCAATGAACTGCCCAATATCCTCTCAATTCCCTAAGTAATCGCCAGATTTTTAAATGCAACCTACCAGCCTTTCACTACACAGAGTTCTTATCAGATGGTTTGTCTGAGAAATTTCTTCCCGAATAGCTTTATTTCAAAGCCTTATTCGCCATAACAGTAGTCACCCTGAAGCTCCATCATCTCGCATTGAACTGTCACACCCGACTTGCGTGTGTTTCAAGCTGTGAGTGAATAACATGGGTTGACTGTGTTGACCGCCACTTGTATTACGGTTTGGAGTTGTTGTCACTCTGGCTATGTTAGTGTACATTTATTTAATGTCCGATTTAGGCATAACTGAACTCATGCAGGACATCATCGAAAGAAGTACGAATGGGACTTGCCTCTTCCATTAGCGGAAGAGAAACGGGAGACGACACCGTGATTAGAGCAGCGCAGAATAGAGGATGTTGCATGGCACACAACAACATGGTTCATGTCTACGATTGGACCATGGAAGAGCTACACCCCCTCAATCTTGATTACCATCTCGTTAACGACGTGGGTTTTCTAAATCCCCACGCCTTGTCATATGCACTTGAGCCAGCAAGGAAAAGCCTAGCCACGGTGGCATGGCGAGCTTCAATACCAGAATGCGAAAGATGCAGCATAGATTCTAGGTGTGCCATCAAGGCGGGAAACACAAGAATTTCATCGCCGGAGTGCTCGCCAATAACAACGACGGTCATGTGTACGCCAGTTGCAGAGGGATAAGCATCGAATACAGAGTGGGGATGTGGGATCAAAAGATAGGTCAAAAAGTGGATTTCATATACGATTGGCCCCTCGAATATGCAGGGAAGCTGCAGTGGCTTCCCCAGAGAAATATCCTCCTCGCGGCGACTCTGTATCCTTGAAGTGATCACGCTCACATCAACTTGATGGATTTTCGAGAAAAAAAAAGCGTTGTTTTGTCGTGGACAGACTACCATATGTTGGACGACAAAGTGGTGGTCGACACCATGGTTATGGAAGATTGTAGAACCATATGCATGATCAATCAATTTGATAATCTCGGTCCCCCCGCTACGTTTCCCCACTTGCCCTTCCCCTGCGCCGTCAAAGAAGACCTCTTCAATTTGCCTCAGGGGAAGGCTGGCGTTGCCGGGATGAAATCAAATCAACCATGCTGACATGGGATACGTGGTCAGCTAATACTTACTAGTTGATGCCCGAACGCTGACACAAAATTAAAATCAGCATCAACTATGAAAAATTATTATCAAATGTAAATGTTGATTGAACTCTGTTGTCAGTTGTCCAATAAGGCTCTCAAATTTATATCCAATAGCAATATAGAAAAATAATATAGTTTTTATTATTTAATTAAAAAAATATAAATTATTATATTTAACTTTGGAAAATTTTAAAAAATTTAAAAGTCAAACTAAACTAATACCTGGTCAACCATGAAATGATTGCTATAGTCCCAAGCCTTTGGCAGGGACTAATAAGGTTATAATCATATAAATCAATGTACACAATATTCTGCTCCACTTCATTTCATTCAAACAATAAGGTTATAATCATACAAATCAATGTACACAATATTCCACTCCACTTCATTTTTGAAATATGTTATAGATTTTTATCAAATA
The DNA here is from genome assembly GCA_010110895.2 of Picea sitchensis. Lineage (NCBI taxonomy): Eukaryota > Viridiplantae > Streptophyta > Pinopsida > Pinales > Pinaceae > Picea > Picea sitchensis. The sequence goes on from SNQJ01S0022749.1 coordinate 34,805, forward strand.
ATTCATTAAGAAAATTGTACATGAAAAAATCATAAGATTTATCAACTAATACATTTGAAAAATTTATAATCAAGTTTTTTTTAAAGTAAAAAAGAGGGGAATTCCTGCTATATTAGTTGACAAAAATTACAGTTGTTCCTCGGATGTTATCTGTTCCGCCGCCTAAGTGAAAATCGAAATAGTGTCATCCCATGTCCAAAATAGACTAAAATGCCAACAATATTGCCCATAGGAAACCACAATTGTGTCTTAGCTATAACTATTGTCTTACAGAGATTAACTATAAGCATACACAGAGCTGTAAAAAGTAAGTTTGGAATCTTAAGTAAGGCCATGGTAGTTACCCGGTGGTGTCTGAGGTGGCATCCGCATCCTAGGCCTTTTCCTTAGCTGGCATGACGAAAAACTATGCACATGTTGGACATCTCCATCCCGGTGGCGCGTTGGATAATGCATCATAGAGCATGTCCATACACTGACCCATGAGGGTGCCATGGTGGACTTGGTTCACCATCTAGCCCCTCATATCAAAAATAAAGGCAAGGTGGTCCGGGTGGAAGAAAGGTGGCAGGACACACCATTGATTCTGCATGGAGGAGATGGGAGGTGGCATGAAGACTGTGCCACCCTCCCTTGTCGCCTCACCCTATTGCATTTCCTCGGGCTCTCTTGAAGTTGCTTCTTGATGTTTCTCTGTGTTTGCATCTCTACTAGTGCCCTCACTATCATCCATTGTGTCTCCATCTTTTGGAACTGCAACCTGAGAGTCCGTTTCTCTTGGTATCTCCTCCTCAATGAAGCAGGTGGAGAATTCCTCATGTTCCAGTTCACTCCCATGGGCTTGCGGTTTCTTGGTGGCAGTCATGGAAACTTCCACTCGAAAGTCACTTGGTGGCACCCAATTATACGACACCGTGAAGAGGAGATGCTCCAGAGGGACCTAAATGGGTTCCTCTGGGACAATTTCTTCAATGTACGCCATTGGTGGCTCGGAGATGGATTTTGCAACTGGCGATCTGGGTGGCATTCTAATATCGATCTATCTATGCATCATTTGGGTCCGAGCAATGGAGAGTGACCATTCCATCCTTTTCCTCTGCCTCCGTCGGGCAGCAAAGGCGTACCAGGCTGAGCCACAGCGTGGCTTCCCTCGTTCATGAGGCATCGAGGTGAAGAAGTTGATAAAGAAAATGCAAAGGGTGTAATGGTCACTTCTCTGAATCTTCCATTTGCAGAGATGGTGTAGGAGGAGCCAGAAATGAAAGAAGGAAAGGCTTGGGCTCATCAAGAGCAGGAGGGTCGATGGGACGTTCTGTGCCATTAAATTCCCCTTGTGAATGAGCTGCATAATTGGACTGCTTCATGAGGTGAAAGTCCTCTATAATGTGGGTGGTAGTTGGAGCCAACTCCTATCCTTAATGCTGAGGGGATGGGAGTCGTCCGACCTCATTTATGGCATGGTCGGTCTCTACTCCATGTGTCTCCATTGTTCGACGTGGCACCCCGTGCGGGGGAAAATTTGTAATCAAGTTAAAAATATTCAAATAAGAATAAATAAAAGAACAAGAATAAATATGATACATTTGGATATTAATGGCCACCCAACTTTTCCAAGTGGCTCAAAATAGTTTTCTGACAATTTTGGTAATTTACTATTTTTAGTAGTTTTTAACTTCCAGGGCCATTTTGAGGGCCTAAATGAAGGTTTTTTGGGATCAAACTCCTCATTGATAATCGAAGGATCTGATTAAGCCCCCAAAATTAATTTCCTCGATGATACATTTCCAATGAGATATCGTACACCCCAAACGAAGATCGTATGCCAAAGTTACACCCCCGGGAAGTTGATACACCAAACTACCCAAAAAGGGGTCCACAAAACTGTTGGTTTTTCATCTTCCAGGGTTAAGGTTTTGGATTTTCTTTATGATAAAAAGGCCTTTGGATCCTCATTTTAAAATCATCTTCTTTCTAATGCGAGTAGCAGACACATCTCTTCTCATAGATAAGCTGCCACCATTCTAGCGAGTCTTTCACTCTATATTTTTACAGTCTTTGTACATTTTCGCTCATTAATAGAAAATTGTGGATTATTATATCTCTGTGTTTATGGTTTCATCTATGATACATTTCCGTTATATTATTGGATATCCGAAATATCTTTGTACATTGCTTTCTTATATCTTCGCACTCATTTCGTGTCGAAAATAATCTAGATCAGTGGTATCAAAACAGGTTGCTCTTGATCGTTTTTCAGTGCATGTCCTCGATGAGGTCCGAGTATAGCAATTTAGGTATTGAGATTTTATCTCTTGAGGAAAATCTCTCTCACATGCCCAAGAAAATCCCCATGGAGGAAGAAACAAAAATGATAGAGCAGACAATTCTATTAATTTGTTGCTTGAGAAAACTCTCACGTGAAAGAGGGACAAAATGATGGACAATTTTGCCCACATTCTTCAACACCTGATGATAAAAACATGTGCGTATTCATCAATCGACCACTTTGGAGGCACCTCACCTTTCAAGGTACAAGTTAATTTTGATATTACCATATTTGAAGGACAGATAGATGTCGATGCCCCTAGAAAAATGGTTCAATTTGCTAGAAGGTTATTTCTCTATTCATAATTTCTTCGACAGGGAAAATATCACCTTCCCACTCCTTAAGGCTCTCCCCCATGTCAAACATTGGTGGGAAACTTACTAGGAGAAAAGTTCCACAGAGGAGTTTGGAATTTATGGGTCGATCCCACTTGAGATGTTTTTGTGTATGCGGTAAAGGAACAATATTACCCTGTTGGCAACTATGAAGACCAATACATGAGATGGAACACACTGCGGCAAGAGAGGGGCCAAGAAATTCTGAATTTCACCAATACCTTCCATACCTTGTGCACCAAGCTGGGTATCAAAGACTCCGAATGAAATTTGGTTATGAAATACCATGGGGCTATACATAGATATATCCAAACTGAAATGGATTTTCTAGACATCTCTTCACTTGGTGCTGCTTATCGAAATCCTATTAAAATTGAGCATAAATTTAAGCACTAGAACAAATGAGAGTTTGGGTCTGCAAATCTACAACAACAAAAGTATGATAAAGAAGACCCTAATAAACAGTCTCTCGAAAACGAGTCCAAGCCACAGGAAAAGAAGGGTCACGGAAAGATGAAGAAGGACACCAGAAAATGGTGCGATTTCCACAAAATCCCCTGGCACAACATCGATGAATGTCTCTCAAAACAGTCATTGGTGGCCAATATCAAAGATAAGGAGTTGAACCCTGATTCAGAAAATACTGATAGAAGACATATCATCGACGCAGACCCCACTGTTATTGTCGCAACCACAACAATTCAACCAGAAGAACCAACACATCCTGAAGAGGGGGAGCGCCTTTTTCATTCACGGATGTAGGTGAAAGGGACCCCGCTGCATTTTATTTTTGATAGCAGAAGCCAGAAGAACCTTATCTCAGCAGAGGTTGTCAAACAATTGCGATTGTTGACAACACAACACCCGCAACCATAAAACATCGGGTGGCTTCTCCATGGACGAGATATTTGTGTCAGCCAACAATGTCGATTGTTATATGACATCCAACCCTTCAAGGATGAGGTATTATGTGATGTTACCCCACTGGATGTCTATGATGTTCTCTTGGGCCGACCATATATGTGGAAGCGCCATGCTATCTATGAGTCTCGACCCCGTAGTGTCATTGTTACTCTCAGGGGTCATCTCTACATGATACCAGAAGTAGTTCCAACTACTATCCCACCTAATAAATGTCGCAAGGTAGTATATCATACTACAAAATTCATGTTATTCACAATTTGTTCAAAAGGTGAACGAAAGGATATTGCAACCACGACAACCTCGTCCCAAGTACCTTCTATCCAACAGAAGCAGGTCGACAAGATTGCAACAAAGCGCAAAGATTATTTCTGCACACGATCATCTCATGTAGCCCGACTAGTTGAACAAATTCAACCCTACCAACAACAGGTTTGTGACAACCTTCTGCAAACTAAGCAGTTCAACGTCTCCAGCAAGGCAAACAACTCACCAAGGTACAAATTCAACAAACGCTTTTCCCTCTCCCCCAAGGAATGAATGCAATGGAGACCATTGCTTCCTAAGGAGGGAGGATTGATCCAGGTGGATATCAGTGGCCACCCACTTTTTCAAATAGGCTCAAAATAGGTTTTTGACAATTTTAACATTTTTTAACTTCTGGGGCCATTTTGAGGGCCTAAATGAGGAATTTTCGGGATCAATCTCCTCAATGAGAGTCGAAGGTTCCAATTGAGCCCAAAAAATGAATCTCCTCGATGATACCTTTCCAATGTGCTATTGTGTGCCCCAAACAAAGATCGTATGCCAAAGTTATGCGCCCGGGAAGTTGATACACCAAACTACCCAAAACGAGGTCCACAAAACTGTTGGCTTTTCATCTTCTAGGGTTAGGGTTTTGGATTTTCGTTATGATAAAAAATACTTTGGAGCCTCAATATAAAATCATCTTCTTGCGAATGCGAGTAGCGAACACATCTCTTCTAGAGATAAGCTACCACCATTCTAGCAAGTCTTTCACTCTGTATTTTTATAGTCTTTGTACATTTTCGCTCATTAATAAAAAATTGTGGATTATTATATCTCTGTGTTTATGGTTGCATCTCTAATACATTTATGTTATATTATTGGATATCCGAGATATCCCCGTACATTGCTTTATTATTTATGTGCTCTCATTTCATATCGAAAATAATATGGATCAAAATAAAAGAACAAGACCAAAACATTATGAACACCACATACAAATAAAAATTATGTGTAATAGATACAACAACTTTACCCCAAAAACTAAATTTAAATCTTATAAAAAAAAATTAACTACATAAAATTTAAAATACATATGATTGTGATTGTTGAAGTGTTATTAACCAAATTGAAGAAAATATATTCAATTTAAAATTATCACAATGAACATCATTCTAAATATCAGTGAATGAAAGAAAACATATTACAATTGAAACAAGTGTTGCATGACATCGTAGTCCTTGCCAAAAAGTTAATTATTGGTACAATTATTTGGTGATACCATCTTGGATACAATTTTTAGAAATCAATGTGAATAGAATTGAACCAAGAAGATGAAAAATTGTTGAATTAATGATATATATCCTATAATATTAATATTAAATATACTATCCGTTATTAATATGTGATAATGTTTTGTTAAATTTTATTCAATTAATTATTCAAATTTATTTTATTTTTCATTTTTCATGTCCAACTTGTTCAGTGAAATACATTTTGCACCCAAAACTTCTTTCATATATATTTTGCACTCAACAATTACAGAGTCACGGGTTCACATTTATAGTCAATGCTTATGTATCACGAATTTGACCCCGACATGAACCTGAGATTTAATAATTTATAAAATATTATAACATTGTACCAAAATTTATAGTAATTTATATAATTCTATAACACTTTTTACTTAAAGAATAGTATAAACAATTATTTAAATTTTATTCAATATTATTTTTAATGTTTTAAAATGTAAATTTGAAATTTTGGAATTTTGATTTTGTTTATGATAATAAAGGTTTGTACCTAGAAATTTATCCTTCTTGACTATAGAGTTAAAATGGATATATACTTGTATATACTATTTTATATTAATATTAATAGATTAAATTTATGATATATATCCTATAATATTAAATATTGTATTCATTATTAATATGTGATAATGTTTTGTTAAATTCTATTCAATTAATTATTAAAATTTTATTTTATTTTTCATTTTCCATGTCGAGCCTATTCCGTGATATATATTTTGCACCCAACACTTCCGTCATATACATTTTGCACCCAATAATTAGGGAGTCTACGGGCGGAGTAGTGGGTTTACATTTATAGTCATGAATTTATAGTAATTTATATAATGATGATGATGATGATTAACGTCCACTAAGACCTAATTGGTCTATTAGACCTTAAGATGGTAAGTGATTACTTGTGATTCTTTAGAATTTTGTTTCTGTGCTCCAAAAACATTAAGAGAAGCTTTCCAAGATCACCATACTTTTGTTGAGTTAAGAGGTTATGAAGGTTGGTAGTGTGATCAATATTTTGAAAATAAGATCTAATATGAGTATAGGATGGACAATCTAAGAGAAAGTGTTTTTCATCTTCAACCTTCTTATAGAAAGGGAACTGTATAAACAATTATTTAAATTTTATTTAATTTTATTTTTAATGTTTTTAAATGTAAGTCTGGAATTTTGATTATAATAATAAAAGTTTGTACCTAGAAGTTGATCCTTCTTGACTCTAGAGTTAAAATGGATATATACTTGTATATACTATTTTATATTAATATTAATAAATAAACTATAAATTCAATTTTTGATATCTATCCTATAATATCAATATTAAATATCTTATTCATTATTAATATGTGATAATTTTTTGTTAAATTTTATTCAATTAATTATTCAAATTTATTTTTATTTTACATTTTTCATGTCGAGCTTATTCCATGATATACATTTTTCACCCAACAACTACGGAGTAGCGGTTCGCTGAGTTAACATGAGATTTAATAATTTATAAAATATTATAACATTGTACCAAGATTTATAGTAATTTATAAAATATTATAATATTGTACCAAGATTTATAGTAATTTATATAATGTTAGAACAATTTTTATTTAAATAATAGTATAAACAATTAGTTAAATTTTATTCAATATTATTTTTAATGTTTTAAAATTTAATTTGGAATTTTGAAATTTTGAAATTTTGATTTTGTTTATGATAATAAAGATTTGTACCTAGAAATTTATTATTCTCGACTCTAGAGTTTAAAATGAACATATACTTGTATATACTATTTTATATTAATATTAATAAATAAACTATGAATTAAATTTATGATATCTATCCTATAATATTAATATTAAATATAGTATTCATTATAAATATTTAATAATGATTTGTTAAATTTTATTCAATTAATTATTCAAATTTATTTTTATTTTTCATTTTTCATGTCCAGTGTTTCGTGATATACATTTTGCACCCAACAATTACTAAGTCACCTGTTGGCGGAGTCCGTTTGACATTTATAGTCATGCTTATGTATCACAAGTCTGATCGAGACCAATGACAACATGAGATTTAATAATTTATAGAATATTATAACATTGTACCAAGATTTATAGTAATTTATATAATGCTATAACACTTTTTATTTAAAAAATTGTATAAACAATTATTTAAATTTTGTTCAATATTATTTTTAATATTTTTAAATGTAAATTTAAAATTTTGATTTTGTTTATAATAATACAGGTTTGTACCTAGAAATTGATCCTTCTTGAATCTATACTTAAAATTGATATATACGTGTATGTATTATTTTATATTAATATTAATAAATAAACTATAAATTAATTTTTTTATATCTATCCTATAATATTAATATTAAATATCTTATTCATTATTAATGTATGATGATGTTTTGTTAAATTTTGTTTAATTAATTATTCAAATTTATTTTATTTTTCATTTTTCATGTCCAGAGTTTTGCACCCAACACTTCCATCATATGCATTTTACATCCAACAATTACTGAGTCGAGATTCACATTTATAATCTCATGACCATGACATACCTAATTTATAGAATATTATAACATTGTACCAAGATTTATAGTAATTCATATAATGCTATAACACTTTTTACTTAAAGAATAGTATACACAATTATTTAAATTTTATTCAATATTATTTTTAGTGTTTTTAAATGTAAATTTGAAATTTTGGAATTTTGATTTTGTTTATGATAATAAAGGTTTGTACCTAGAAATTGACCATTCTTGACTTTACAGTTAAAATGGATAAATACTTGTATACACTATTTTATATTAATATTAATAAATAAACTATAAATTAAATTTATGATATCTATCCTATAATATTAATATTAAATATCTTATTCATTATTAATATGTAATAATGTTTGTCCATGAGGTGTAGGACACTAAGTGATGGAGTGTGATGTTAAGACGCTATGTTATGTTAAAGTCACAGGTTTGTGGGAACAAAACATCCGACCATATTAAGGGTTGGTGTGACTCAGGCAGAGTGCGTTCCCTCGGTGATTTTGACTGCTTAGATGCCTCAAGTAGCGGTTTCTTAGTCACAGGTTAGTCCCACATGTCAGAGACAAACTGACAAACAAAAAAAATAAATATGTGATAATGTTTTGTTAAATCTTATTCAATTAATTATTGAAATTTATTTTTATTTTTAATTTTTCATTTTCAATTTGTTACATGATATACATTTTGCACCCAACACTTCCGTCATTCACCCAACACTTTCGTCATATACATTTTGCACTCAACAATTACAGAGTAGTGTTCTGTGATATACATTTTGCACCCAACACTTTCGTCATATACATTTTTCACCCAACAATTACAGAGTAGCAGGTTCACATTTATAATCATGCTTATCTATCTAGAGTGAGACCCCTACCAACAACAACATGAGATTTAATAATTTATAAAATATTATAACATTGTACCAAGATTTATAGTAATTCATATAATGTTATAACACTTATTACTAATTTATAAAATATTATAACAATGTACCAAGATTTATAGTAATTCATATAATGTTATAACACTTATTATTTAAAGAATAGTATAAACAATTATTTAAATTTTATTCAATATTATTTTTAATGTTTTTAAATGTACATTAGGAATTTTGAAATTTTGATTTTGTTTATAATAATAAAGGTTTGTACCTAGAAATTGATCTTTCTTGACTCTATTTATTTCATTTTTCATTTTTCATGTCCAACTTGTTTTGTGATATATATTTTGCACCCAACACTTTCTTAGAATAAGTTTTGCACCCAACAATTATGGAATGATGGGTTCACATTTATAGTCAAGCTTATGCATTACTAGTCCAACCCCAACAGACTGCAACATGAGATTTAATAATTTATAAAATATTATAACATTGTACCAAGATTTATAGCAATTTATATAATGCTATAACACTTTTTACTTAAAAAATAGTATAAACAATTATTTAAATTTTAATCAATATTATTTTTAATGTTTTTAAATGTAAATTTGGAATGTTGAAATTTTTATTTTGTTTATGATAATAGATGTTTGTACTTAGAAATTGATCCTTCTTGACTCTAAAGTTAAAATGGATATATACTTGTATATAATATTTTATATTATTATTAATAAATAAACTATAAATTAAATTTATGATTTCTATCCTATAATATTAATATTAAATATTGTATTCATAATTAA
>SNQJ01S0022749.1:44275-74863 GCA_010110895.2 Picea sitchensis
TTCATTTTTCATATCAAGTTTGTTTTGTGATATACATTTTGCACCCAACACTTTCGTCATATACATTTCACACCCAACAATTACGAAGTCATGGGTTGACTGAGTGGCGATTTACTAATTTATAGAATATTATAACATTGTACCAAGATTTATAGTAATTCATATAATGCTATAACACTTTTTACTTAAAGAATAGTATAAACAATTATTTAAATTTTATTCAATATTATTTTTAAAGTTTTTAAATGTAAATTAGGAATTTTGGAATTTTGATTTTGTTTATGATAATAAAGGTATTTACCTAAAAATTGAACCTTCTTGACTCTATTTATTTTATTTTTTTCATGTCCATCTTGTTCAGTGATATATATTTTGCACCAACACTTAAGTCGTATACATTTTGCACCCAACAATTATGGAGTGACGAGTTGGCAGAGTCGGGTTCACATTTATAACCATGCTTATGTATCACAAGTAACATGAGATTTAGTAATTTATAAAATATTATAACATTGTACCAATATTTATAATAATTTATATAATGCTATAACACTTTTTACTTAAGAATAGTATAAACAATTATTTAAATCTTATTCAATATTTTTTTTAATGTTTTAAAATGTAAATTTTGGAATTTTGATTTTGTTTATGATAATAAAGGTTTGTATTTAGAAATTGATTTTTTTTACTTTAAAGCTCCTCTTAATGTTTTTTGAGCATAAAAACAAAATTCTAAAGAATCACAAGTAATCACTTACCCTCTTAAGGTCTGATAGACCAATTAGGTCTTAGTGGAAGTTAATCACCATCATCATATTAATATCAATAAATAAACTACAAATTACTTTTATGATATCTATCCTACAATATTAATATTAAATATCGTATTCATTATTAATATGTGATAATGTTTTGTTAAATTTTATTCAATTAATTATTGAAACTTGTTTTTATTTTATTTTTTTCATGTCCACCTTGTTAGTAATTTATAAAATATTATAACATTGTACCAAGATTTATAGTAATTTATATAATGCTATAAGTTTTTACATAAAGAATAGTATAAACAATTATTTAAATTTTATTCAATATTATTTGTAATGTCTTTAAATGTAAATTTGGAATTTTTTATTTTTTATTGGGTTTATGATAATAGATGTTTGTACCTATAAATTGATCATTCTTGACTATAGAGTTAAAATGGATATGTACTTGTATATACCATTTTATATTAATATTAATAAATAAACTATAAATTAAATTTATGATATGTATCTTATAATAGTAATATTAAATATGGTATTAATATGTGATATTGTTTTGTTAAATTTTATTGAATTAATTATTGAAATTTATTTTTATTTTTAATGTCTTGTTCAGTGATATACATTTTGCACCCAACACTTCCATCATATACATGTTGCACTCAACAATTACATAGTCGCGTGTTGGTTGAGTCTCCGGTTCACATTCTTGAGAAAACACCCAACCCTTAACATCATTGGACTTTTTGTCCCCCCAGGTTTTGAATCGGTGACTTTTCAACATGGAGTGGCTTAACAACACACTCTGTCACCAACTGTCCTACACCTCTGGGACAATATCGTATTCATTATTAATATGTGATAATGTTTTGTTAGATTTTATTCAATTAATTATCGTTTTTTTTTTTTTTTCATTTTTAATGACCAACAATTATTGAGTCGTGGGTTCACATTTATAGTCATGCTTATGTATCACGAGTCAGACAAAGATTTATAGTAATTCATGACGACAACATGAGATTTAGTACTTTATAAAACATTATAACATTGTACCAAGATTTATAGTAATTCATATAATGTTATAACATATTTTACTTAAAAAACAGTATACACAATTATTTAAATTTTATTCAATATTATTTTTAATGTTTTTAAATGTAAATTTGAAATTTTTGATTTTTGATTTTATTTGTGGTAATAGAATTTTGTACATAGAAATTGATCCTTCTTAACTCTAAAGTTAAATGGATATATACTTGTATATAATATTTTATATTAATATTAATAAATAAACTATAAATTTAATTTATGATATCTATTCTATAATATTAATATTAAATATAGTATTGATTATTAATATGTGATAAAGTTTTGTTAAATTTTATTTAATTAATTAATTAAATTTATTTTTATTTTTCATTTTTCATGTCTAGCTTTTGTTCTGTGATATACATTTTGTACCCAACAATTTCAGAGTGAGTCACAGGTTCACATAAAGGTTTGTACCTAGAAATTGATCATTCTTTACTCTACAAATAAAATGGATATATACTTGTATATAGTATTCTATATTAATATTAATAAATAAACTATAAATTAAATTTATGATATCTATTCTATAATATTAATATTAATATTAAATATCGTATTCATTATTAATATGTAATAATGTTTTGTTAAATTTTATTCAATTAATTATTGAAATTTATTTTTATTTTTCATTTTTAATATCTATCTTGTTCTGTGATATACATTTTGCACCCAACACTTCAGTCATATGCATTTTGCACCCAACAATTATCGAGTCGCAGGTTGACAGAGTTCACATTTTTTTATTTTTCATGTCCAACATGTTCCGTGATATACATTTTGCACCCAACACTTTCGTCATGTAAACACTTTCGTCATATACATTTTGTACTCAACAATTACGTAGTGGAGTGGCTGGTAATTTATATAATGTTATAACACTTTTTACTTAAACAATAGTATAAACAATTATTTAAGTTTTATTCAATATTATTTTTAATGTTTTTAAATGTAAATTTGGAACTTTGGAATTTTGATTTTGTTTATGATAATAAAGGCTTGTATATAGAAATTGATTCTTCTTGACTCTAGAGTTAAAATGGATATGTAATTGTATATACTATTTTATATTAATATTAATAAATAAACTATAAATTAAATTTATGATATTTATTCTATAATATTAATATTAAATATTGTATTCATTATTAATATGTGATAATGTTTTGTTAAATTTTATTCAATTAATTATTGAAATTTATTTTTATTTTTCATTTTTAATATCCATCTTGTTCTGTGATATACATTTTGCACCCAACACTTCAGTCATATGCATTTTGTACCCAACAATTATCGAGTAGTTCACGTTTTTTATTTTTCATGTCCAACTTGTTCCGTGATATACATTTTTCACCAACACTTTCGTCATATACATTTTGTACTCAACAATTACTTAGTGGAGTGGCTGGTAATTTATATAATGTTATAACACTTTTTACTTAAACAATAGTATAAACAATTATTTAAGTTTTATTCAATATTATTTTTAATGTTTTTAAATGTAAATTTGGAACTTTGAAATTTTGATTTTGTTTATGATAATAAAGGTTTGTACATAGAAATTGATTCTTCTTGACTCTAGAGTTAAAATGGATATGTAATTGTATATACTATTTTATATTAATATTAATAAATAAACTATAAGTTAAATTTATGATATGTATTCTATAATATTAATATTAAATATTGTATTCATTATTAATATGTGATAATGCTTTGTTAAATTTTATTCAATTAATTATTGAAATTTATTTTTATTTTTGATTTTTCATTTTTCATTTTTAATGTCAGCTTGTTTCGTGATATACATTTTGCATCCAACAATTCCATCATATACATTTTTCACCCAACAGTTAAGGAGTCTGGCGGAATTGCATATTCATATTTATAGTCATGCTTATGTATCACGAGTCCGACTCCCACAGACCACAACATGAGATTAACATTGTACCAAGATTTATAGTAATTTATATAATGCTATAACACTTTTTAATTAAATAATAGTATAAACAATTATTTAAATTTTATTCAATGTTATTTTAATGTTTTTAAATGTAAATTTGGATATTTGGAATTTTGATTTTGTTTATGATAATAAAGGTTTGTACCTAAAAATTGATCCTTCTTGACTCTAAAGTTAAAATGGATATATACTTGTATATATTATTTAATTTTAATATTAATAAATAAACTATACATTAAAATTATGATATCTATCATATTCATTATTAATATGTGATAATGATTTGTTAAATTTTATTCAATTAATTATTCATATTTATTTTTTTATTTTTCATTTTTCTGTATAGCTTGTTCCATGATATACATCTTGCATGCAACATTTTCGTCATATACATTTTGCACCCAACAGTTCTGATATAAACATGAGATTAGTAATTTATAGAATTTTATAACATTGTACCAAGATTTATAGTAATTTATATAATGTTATAACACTTTTTACTTAAAGAATAGTATAAACAATTATTTAAATTCTATTCAATATTATTTTTAACTTTTTTAAATGTAAATTTGGAATTTTGGAATTTTGATTTTTTTTAATGATAATAAAGGTTTGCACCTAGAAATTAATCCTTCTTGACTCTAAAGTTAAAATGGATATATCATTGTATATACTATTTTATATTAATATTAATAAATAAACTATAAATTAAATTTATGGTATCTATCCTATAATATTAATATTAAATATCATATTCATTATTAATATGTGATACTGTTTTGTTAAATTTTATTCAATTAATTAGTGATATACATGTTAAGTAAACATTTAAGGCTCTGAGGTAGGTAAACATTTAAAGTTGTCAGAACGTCCAACTAGTGTGTAAACATTTAAGAAAGAATGAGTGTGACAAACCTCTTTAGGTATGTTAAATACTTAATAATAATAAAAAATAGACAAACCTTGGATATGCGAGCATATCAAATATTGGTATAAATTTAGGATACAAACATTTGAACTAATGCTAGCATTAATCCACCTTCAAGCAATGCATAAGAAAATATATGATTCAAAAAGACCGTATACATACCTCCAATCTATTATCCAATATCATGACATATAAAATTTAGTAATTTATAAAATATTATAACATTGTACCAAGATTTATAGTAATTTATATAATGCTATAACACTTTTTACTTAAATAATAGTATAAACAATTATTTAAATTTTATTGAATATTATTTTTAATGTTTTTAAATGTAAATTTGGAATTTTGAAATTTTGATTTTGTTTACGATAATAAATGTTTGTACCTAGAAATGGATATATACTTGTATATGCTATTGTATATTAATATTAATAAATAAACCATAAATTAATTTTATTTTTTTTGTTTGTTAATTTGGCCGAACCTAAACCGCGACTCAAGGGCATCTAAGCAACACCAACCCTTAACATGGTTGGATTTTTTGTCCCCGCAGGTTTCGAACCGGTGACTTTTCAACACAGAGTGGCTTAACAACACACTCCGTCACCGACTGTCCTACACCTCGGGGACAACCATAAATTAAATTTATGATATCTATCCTATAATATTAATATTAAATATCCTATTCATTATTAATATTTGATAATGTTTTGTTAAATTTTATTCAATTAATTTTTCAAATTTTTTTTTTGAGAGAGTGGCAGGTTTACATTTATAGTCATTCTTATGTATCACCAGTCCCACCCTACCCTAGACCACAACATGGGATTTAGTAATTTATAGAATATTATAACATTGTACCAAGATTTATAGTAATTTATGTAATGCTATAAATTTTTTTACTTAAAGAATAGTATAAACAATTATTTAAATTTTATTCAATATTATTTTTAATGTTTTAAAATGTAAATTTGGAATTTTGGAATTTCGATTTTGCTTATGATAGCTAAAATGGATATATACTTGTATATACTATTTTATATTAATATTAATAAATAAACTATAAATTAAATTTATGATAGCTATCATATACTATTAATATTAAATATTGTATTCATTATTAATATGTGATAATGTTTTGTTAATTTTTATTCAATTAATTATTCAAATTTATTTTTATTTTTCATTTTTCATGGTGTTCCCTCATATAGATTTTGCTTTCAACATTTTCGTCATATACATTTTGCACCCAAATGTGATAATGTTTTGTTAAATTTTATTTAATTAATTATTCACATTTATTTTTAATTTTCATTTTTCATGTCCAGTGTTCAGTGATATACATCTTGCACCCAACACTTATGTCATATACATTTTGCACCCAACAATTCCTTTATATACATGAGACCGGGTAATTTATAGAATATTATAACATTGTAGAAAGATTTATAGTAATTTATATAATGTTATAACACTTTTTAATTAAAGAATAGTATAAACAATTATTTAAGTTTTATTCAATATTATTTTTAACTTTTTTAAATGTAAATTTGGAATTTTGGAATTTTGATTTTGTTTATGATAATAAAGGTTTGTACCTAGAAATTGATCCTTCTTGACTTAGAGTTAAAATGGATATATACTTGTATATACTATTTTATATTAATATTAATAAATAAACTATAAATTAAATTTATGATATCTATCCTATAATATTAAGATTAAATATCATATTCATTATTAATATGTGATAATGTTTTGTTAAATTTTATTCAATTAATTATTCGAATTTATTGGCGCTGTATAAACATTTAATAAATAATGTGTGTGGCAGGATTTACACATGTTAAGTACTTAATAATAATAAAAGGTCTGTAGCATATCAAACATTGGGATAAATTTAGCTAGCAGAAAATGATAACACAAACATTCGAACTAATGTTAGCATTAATCCACCTTCAAGCAATGCATAAGAAAATATATGATTCAAAAATGTCATATAAAACATTTTGGATATGCTAACATATAAAACATTGAGAATAGCGAAGCCTGCAATAAGACCTCCAATCTGTTATCCAATCAGATCATGACATATATGGTACTTTTTATTATATAAAAATAAATGTTTTTTGTTCCCTAGTTCCAACATTATATATTATGCAAATATTTGTGGTCAAAGGACAAACTAATAAGAGGTCAACCAATCCCTATACTCCCTTTATGCCTAAGGCGGGGACTAATAACATACAATGCTAATAACATATTAGTTATATTATTATCTTTATATATTATAATTTATTATTCATTCTATATTAATTGATAAATATGGATTATAACAATATATAAATATTAATATACAATAATTTTTATTAAGAAAACTTATTTCAATTGAAAATAACATATTTGTAATTGTTGGAGTAATTAAATCCTACTTGTCTTGCATTTAGTGTGAGATTTTATTATTGAGGAGTTTGTTAGTTCTAGTTGGTTGTGAGAGATTTTATCCAACTATTATATCCTATTTGTGTCTATGGTTGAGATATTCCCTAGTGAGTTTGTTGTCTACTTGAGGGAAAACTTTATCTATAAATATGTGTTTGATTGAATAATAAAATATACTTAGTTTTTGTGTGCGCAATATATTTTCTAAGTTGGTATGAAAGTTGGTTTCTCTCGTTGTAACTCCCTCATGAGAGGGCCTAGAATATGTGAGAAAAATGTGAAATTAATTTACAGTAGATGTAGATTATTGTGAGTGATTGTGATCAGTGTGTTGAACCATTGTTTGTCATTGGTGTTGTGCTAATTATTTTTTCGCGTGTCGCTGCTCAAAAGTATCGAGCGATCAATTTGACATGGTGAGAGGATTAATGGTTCCCATAACATTGTTGTAAATGTGTTGTTGTGGAAAAACATTTTTTTTTTGTGAAAATAGTAACAGATCCATGAAATCCATGCAGGTTGAGGTCTGATGCCATTCTGGGAGAACTAGATACTCCAACAGATTTTAAATCCTTTCACAATTTCCACACTGATGCTACATAGATTATTTCCTATGTCACATTCACACTGTATTGTGATCATCGAGGGATATATTTTATATCCCTCAATGTTTCATATTTACTATCAATAACAAAAGCTCCATCAATGATTTGATTGTATGGAATTGTTCAGGGCATTGCCAATTAATTGATCATGCCCATATGCATGATCTCACCATGTTCTGTGTGTGGAATTTGTTGTTTTATTGGATGTGAAAGATTTGAATAGCTTGCGTGTTTATGATATTTTAATGAAGAACCTCTCATATTTTTTAAAATAGGGTAAGATGACTGAAGAGACTGTGTTTCTTAACGAATAGTGAGCTATGCATGTTGGCAAGAATACTGTTATTAGGTTGTGACTACAGTTTGTGTACTTGTGAGATGAAATAGGTCATGTTTTAGGAATTGCCTTTCTTCTTACATCTGGAACATATTTAGGAGGATCTTCTTTATGTCTTGGAGGATCTTCTTTTTGTCTTCCTTTATTCGAGGTATCCTTCTTTGGAAAATATTTTTCTTGATGATTAGAAGAGGGTATGTCAGCTCTAGAATCCTTTGGATTATTTGTAGCAATTTTATTATTTCAGAGGTTATATTGTTTTGGAATTCCATATGGAATTATTATAAACTTTCCTTTAATCATATTTCTCCTTTAATTCCTCATCTTGCATAAACATATCATTTTCTTCTTTAGTTAGGTAAACTTGTGATCCTTCAAGACCAAAACAATACATATCTTCAGAAGGTACCTCAAATAATTCGGCAACATAATTATTTTGGAAAGGAGGTTTGATTAGCCGATCAACTGGAATTATTTGTTCTCTTTGTCTTATCTGAGGAACTGGAGGTCTCCTAAAATTTTGATTTATGGCTTCAAAATCATGGGGCTTATCATCTAATGACATTTTTTCTACCAGTTTCTCCATAGTTTTCACCATTAAATCAAAATTTTCATCTAAACCTTGAGAATTAGAAGGTGGTGTTTCTTCTTTAGCTTTCTTTATATTAGATTCTATTCGGCGCTTGATCTTCTCCGATGTAGCTAAATTCACTTCCACTTCGATTGCGTCATTCATCATATAAATTAGAGAGGTGGATCTTCTTTCTCTTAGTAACAAGGCAAATTCACTCTTGAATGCATCAACATAATGGAGTTGAGAAGCTTATGGGGGAGGATTTACTTGATTAGGAATAGAGTTATAGACCTTCATAAATCTGCTGGAAAACTCTTGTATTGTCTCAGTTGAGAGTCTCTTTAAATGGTTGTATTTTGTTAATAATTGCAAAGGTTTTTTCTTACTCCCCCATATCCCAAGAAAAAGAGTTTCAAAATTTTCAAATTTAGGAATGTTATTCGTTGGGAGAGCTTTAAACCATTTCCTAACTTCTCCTGAAAACATTTGTGCAAATAACCTCATATTGACATCCTCTTCATCCACTTCTTCAAGATCTATGAAATCAATGAACCTATCTAAATGTTGTTGAGTTGTTACATTCCCTTCTGCATCAAACTATTTGATTCTTTGTACATATTTATGTGGTAGATCATGAAGTGCAACGGGGAGAAATAATGGGGAAAATCTTGCTGCCATAACTCTAGGAGGAGTTTGAATTAACTGTATGATTTGATTTGGGATTAATACAATAGGGACATGAATAGTAGGAATAAAAGTTTGAAATTTCTTCTTATCAAATATGATTTCAGTCAAATCAGACTCTGGTTTGGATCTAAACAAGGAAAATTCAACATTTACATCAAATTTAAGGTCATCAATTATTTCTAATCCACCTTTAGGCAGTGACAAAACTCTATCCAGAAAAATACCTGATTGAGTTTCTTTTTTGCTAATCTTGTGCATAATTCCTTCTAGGTTGTCAATGGCTTGAGGAGGATCTGGATCTGGATGATGCCTTGTGTATTTTATTTTGGTAGATAAGATTCTGAAACAAGATTTATCTTCAACAAATGATCTAGAATTTTGGAGTCTCCAAAGTGAAATTCAGCCAGAGCTGTATCCAGTTCATTGTCACTCTCAAGAACTAGTTTTAGAAATTTTATGTTGTTTTCCCAAGGAAAATTTTGGCCTTTGATTTCTGAAAACGACGCCAAAATGTTATCTCTCTATAATTTCCTTGGCTGAGGGAGGAAATAGGTATAGGAGTAACCTTAAAACCAACTTGGGGATGGAAGCTAGCCCTTCCAACTAGAGAGGGCTCTCTCTTTTCAAATTAATCACTGAAATGGTTAATTCAGTTTAACTCAAAGCCTAGATATCTAAGATAAATAAATTTATTGGGTTGGTGGAAATATGAACATAAAGTGCAATTGGGCTATGGAGTCACTAAAATGAAAGTCAATAAAACTTGTTGGATACTTGGTAAATTTGAGAAAAAACTGAACAGAGGCAAGATAGAAAGTAATATTTTAATCCAAATAGATATATCTATAGATAACATATTACAGAGAAAACAATAATCCTTCAAGGCATCTAATGAGGATGAATCTCAAAGAAATTATAGTAGAAATACAATTCATACTACATGAAACAGAGCATCTGATAAAGATGAGTTCTGATACATATACTTCACATCAACATAGAGAAGAAACCTTGCAAAATCAAATATAAGACATGAAAATGAAGAAATCACATGCATAAAATGCCACAATCTCATGTATCTCTGTGGTTAAAAATCAAGGACTTCTAATCCAACAATTTTCATAAATGACAAAGAAAAATTATAATATGTTCAATAGTATCCCTTTAAACATTTTCCAACCTCTTGGTTTTCATGGTTTCTTGAATATATAAAAAATCATATGCCTATAAATTTGAATTTGGATTCAACTCTGATCCTAAAATTGGTGCTAACAGTTGCACATAATCATCATGAAATCTTTAACGATCTACCAAAAAGAAGGAGTAGACCAGACTCATTTAATTTAAATCGTAACAACTTTGATATGGAAATAAATAAAACCAAAAATATATGATTTCCACTTCGGATGTTTGTCGGAGATGAGATGGCACATTGTTGAAACATTCTAGATGAGTTGGAGGTATTCTTAATAATTTTGTCACTGTTGCGCAATAAGTCCGTTGCACGATGTAGGAAAAATACAACAGAGTTTGCGCAACAATGGGTGATCATATTTGTGAGAAAAATTTGTTGTGTTACTTTATGCGATCTTTTCAAAATGAAAAAACAACAAAAATGTGTCAATTCGATTTCCACTAGTTTAGTTCTCAACTGCTTCAACAAACAAATCAAGTTTGCCCTTCTTTTTAATCTCCACTTATTGCACTGGGATTTCCTCTTGATGTTGCAACTTCTTAGTTGAGGACCTTGTTAAGGGTGCATTAGTATGAGGAATATCCTTTACCTATGGAGTTTGTT
The DNA here is from genome assembly GCA_010110895.2 of Picea sitchensis. Classification (NCBI taxonomy): domain Eukaryota; kingdom Viridiplantae; phylum Streptophyta; class Pinopsida; order Pinales; family Pinaceae; genus Picea; species Picea sitchensis. The sequence goes on from SNQJ01S0022749.1 coordinate 55,463, forward strand.
CTATCGCTTTCCCTTTATTCTTTGTTTCAGAACCAACTGAAATTGATGGTACTGACCATTTTTACCTGTCTAATGTACCCCTGGAGTTTTTCACAAAATTTGATGCAACCTACTTGTTCAAAGGATGCTCTAATTGTTGGTCTTTCATTTACCAAATTTAAACCCTGTGGCTCAAACCTCATGATTTCGCCGCTTCTTACATTCTTTATTTTTTGTTCAGGAGTTTTCATGATGATGATATATGTCAAACCTTTGTGAATTGTAGGTGTGCAAAAAAATGGGAACAATAACCTCTGCGCATCAAACAAGAGAAATATACTCTGCGTAGAAAATGAAAATAGTGACCTATGCGCGTTGCACAACAACAAGTAGCAACAAAAAACTTTGCACAACAACGAACAAAAACAAGAATATTGATGCAACGACGCACAACAAAAGGAAACTTGGCGCAAAAACTCTTGGCGAGGAGGTTTTGAAATCGTAGATAAAGAAAATAAATCTCTTGATACTTTCTTTACTTGGAGGGACGATACATTTGAGAGATAGCTTCAATTAAATCATGATTATTTCTATCATACCTCTTTGTTCTCCACATGAAGCATAAGGGCGTCATACAACAACTTGCGTTGCACAATTATTTTATTGATGACGCCACATGTCATTGATAGATTCAATATCATGAAATAGTTAGAACTCTGACAAGACTAAAAATGACTGTTTTGAAATGACATCATGATTCTTCATAATGACCCTTTAGCGACATGAAAACCAACATATTGGCACAAGAGAAAAAAAAAATAGTTACATGGTTAAAAAGAAATACCTTTTGCATGACAAACCAACCTATGACTCACAATCTATGAAACAACTCATATAATGTTATTATCTAACCCAAGACATGAATTTATCCCATAATTTTATTCAAAACCTAAAAACCTATTGATAGGACACTAACAAAGGGATCTACACAAGCGTGTTACAAGCTAGAATATACCCCCATGGAACTTTGTGTACCTCTCCCTTCAACTGACTATTTGGTACTTCTCCCCAAGATAATCGATTCAACATAGGGAGTACCTAGTGTTTGGACCTTAATTAATTAATTAATAGCAATAAATGGGCCTGGAAAAATATTTCATCGTGGATGAAGGGAAACTCACCATCTACAAAGGCACCCATAAATGAGACAATATAAACCTTTTTATTTCATGAACCTCGAGCCAAAAATTAAACCCCACTCCACTTCACACAAAAACATGACTTATATGGGCTTCTCTATGGAAATACCTTGGACTTGGGGAACGATTGACCTAATGGGATGTCTTGAGACCCCTCCCACACCTAACTTTGACAAATTTTATAATGTCCTTGAGCATTTGTTTAGTTTGAAAAGGGGGGTTTGATGCACATGCTTGGGTGGTTTGATTATTATATGTGCCTTACTTGTCATGATGTTTGTGACTGATGGACCCCTAGTGGGACTATCTATTTTCCTTTGCAGGAACTTCTTCAGTGGACATGTATTCATGCATATATGTTAGTTTGGACCTTCATGAAGGCTTGAATCCAAAGGATGGTTTCAAATACCCCATTCCGGGGGAAATATCACGATGACTAGTTTTCATTGTGAAGGAAGAAGACATTGCCTTTGCAGACACTCTAGCAGGCTTAGGTGATGTGTTACCAACCTTTTCCACTTGGACATTATCTCTTGGAGGCTTTGGATGTCACCCTAGTAACCCATGATGTCACCCATGGATAGGGTTTTGATGTTGGGAGATCTTGGACGATAATTTTGGCACATGTGGCATGGAGGATGGCCTTTGGAGGCCCACCATTCAATAGATAACCTCAAAGTCTTCTTGGGGAGTCATAATGTCACCTTAAGAAGGATGATGTCACCCTCATTAGGGTTAGTTTGTGGAAAATTGATTTGATTTTTTAAATTTTATGAGAAAATTGACATGTAGGCTCAGTTTTAGAAAAGACACAACATTTGGTCAATCATGTTAGAATTTCCCATATAAATATGGCTAACCTCATTTCATTTTCAAGATAACTCTCCTCTCACAAGAGGGTGGAATAGATTTTTCTCCCTAGTGGCATACTTTGGCTAAACGTTTTGCTATTTTGGAGTTTATGGTGTGTTTTTCTCATGTGCTAGGATTGGAAGAGCTTTCTTATGATGTTTCTTCGCTATTTTGGTTATAATCTATGCAAACTAGGTTTTTTCATGCTTGATTATTCTTGGTGAAGTAAGTAAATTATGCAATTTGTTTATGCATTAAATGTTTGTGGTGAATTTTACTTATTCATATTGAATATTATGAAATTGCTTGCTAAGAAACCCTAGGAGAAGGAACATAAGGTATTTCTTCCTTCTTTATCTTACCACTTATTGTTAAGAGCCTCCTGTATATATTAAAGATTTTATATCCCTAAATTGTTATCCCCGGGGTTGGTTCCCTAAATACAAATGGGTTGGTTCTTCCTAGGGTTGGTGCTATAAAAAGTATCGGTGTCCTTTGCTATTCTTCATAAAAACCTTGTATTTCCTATTAATTATATTTATATAATTGATTTTACATACAATTCCATTGTTGATCTAATGTGGTAATTAACAAAATATAAAAGTAATTTCTAATTGTTGAAAAAAGGGTAATATTGATTCACCCCCCTCTCAGTATTCCAACATTATCCACCATAGTATACTATATCAAAGGGAAGAAATTGATGTCTCTATGTGTTTATGAATTTTGTACTTGATAAGTGACTCTATTTTTTAAAATTCAACCTATGTACATTCACAACATAATTTTGAACTAGTATACAGATACCAAAGTTCCACATCTCAATTTGCATGTTCAAACAAATCACATAACTATCATCATGATAAACATATAACAACAAAACTAATATCCCGCAACACATAAATAGGTCCATATGTATACATATAAAATGTCTATATCATTCTAACTAAATCCAACAAATACTAAGCAATGAATCACTAAGATAAGTAAAAATCAAAGTTCTAACCTTCTAAGGTCAACATATAGGTTGTTACATTTACAAATCCCTAGGACACCACTATGATATAAAATTGACTAATCCCTCCTTGCATGTATTTCCATGTAGCTTCCCATTTTAACCTATACAACAATAAATATATATTTCCATAACATTAAGCAAGGAAAGATTCAAATCAAAATGTGGATTGCAATGAAATAAGAATAAAACAAAAAGGAACCTTTCTCATCCCATGAAATAAAAAACATTTTTTCTAGGGACATATGGTTTAAATTTATATCATAAATTTTCTTTCCATCCAATGAAGTGTTTATGACATTTTTATTCTAGGTGAAAACAATTTCATGCCTTTCCATGCCTTTCCTTGTCATGCCTTGCCTTACCATGAATTTCCTTACCATTCCATGCCTTTACATTCCATGCCTTACCTTTCCATTCCTAGCCTTTCCTTGCCATCCCATGACCTACCTTTTCATTCCATGCCTTGCATTTCCTTTCCTTGATATGCCATGCCTTTCCATTCCTTTCCATGCCTTGCATTTCCATCCCATTGCTTGACATTCCATTCCTTTCCTTACCATTGTCAGAACATCAAGCATTGATGGTTCACACACATATTTTGGGTTCTACCTACATCTGGACAAAGTCATTCGAGTAGTCAACATGCCTGTCAGTAATACAATCCACCAATAATCAAAGACAATCGAGCGGTGGATCGACCATCCCTGCATTCAACTATGAGTTCGATGGATAGTCGGTTGATTCTAGCCCCAATGAGAAAACTTGTCATACTATATTTTGTGGGACCAAATCTAATCATAAGCCATTGTATGTGGACATGATCTTCCAAATTTTGTGGGAATCGGTTGGATCTTGAGAATATAAAATAATACCCCTTAGGTCATTATTGATATGAAGTGATTTGAGATTGCATATGAACATGTCGATCAAGATGTGTAAATTGCATTGTGATGTTCTAATCATAGTGTGTTGTGCGTAAGTATTGTAATGGTTTCCTTAGACACCACCTCTCTTCTTCGAAATATTTTGTTCCTCTTCTATTTGTAGCACTGTGTTCTTTGTTTCATATTGAGTTCCACCCCATTCTCCAACATGGTATAATAGTCAATGGTTTAAATCCTGACCTATTATCTGTGAACCTTGTTGATTCAGATATGTTGTGTGATCGACGTTGGGCCTGTGGTTTTCTAATTAGAGCCTATTGAAAAAAAAACTAGTTTGTCTAGATATCAAAGATGGCTTCAATTATAAATCCTATTATTATGAGTGGATCAAATTATACAATATGGGAACCATATATGGAAATTGTGTTGAAAGGAAAGGGATTGTGGCAATATACTAATGTTTTGATTCCAGTTCTAACTGATGCTTCAAAAACATTTTCCATTGATGGAAACAAGGATGAGGATGTAGGGGTCATCATGACCTACATCACTTGAGAACTTTGTTTTCATCTCGTTGGGCTTGACTGTCCACAACTGATTTGGAATAATATGAAAACCTTGTTCGATCGAGTCAACGAAATGCAAGTCATGCAGTTGGAGAAAGATTTGATCTCTCTCAATCCCCATTCCTTTGAAATAATCGAGGACTATTTATCACATGTTAAAGAACTCCAGTTGAATTTGAGTGAATGCGGAGAAAACTACAAGAATAAGGATGGAAAAATCATTGAGTTAGTCCTAATAAATTTGAGAACATCGTTTTATGTGTTCGTATCAACCTTCCACACCAAATCTCATGCACACAAGTAGGATAGTAAGGAATACTCCTTTGAATGTTTTTTGAGCTTTTGATTGTTGATCAACATAGGTTGCTTGAATAAGTCCCACTCGCTCAAGGGAAAGGCCAAGATGGATTCCATGAATAGAGTGCAGATTGATGCTTCTAAGAAGAAACTTTCATATAATGATAAGGGACCCTAGAGACAACCACAAAAGAGTCAAAAGAATAAGAAATGTCATTATTGTGGAAAGACTAGACATGTAGAGAATAAATTCTTCAATAAGCGAGACGATTTAGAAGAGAAGGTTAAGAGGATTGAACAAGACAAGTCAATTGTTCACCAACGCACTAATAATTTCACCTTTCAAGTCCATAATTATTAGGCCTTGTTGTCTCGCATGGCACAAACTAAATGGGTTTTCAAGTCTGGGTGCACTCATCACATGGAGAAGGATGTCGCTTTATTCATGAGACTGAATAACGCCGAAGAAATTAGAATATATGTTGTTGATGATTTTTCTTTGGATGTTGCTGGTTAGGGTGATGTAACTTGTAGACATAATAAAATTGTCAATGTATATCATGTACCAAATATCAATTTCAATCAGTTGTTTTTTTCTTAGTTGACTTAGGCCGATAAGATTGTGGAATTTTGTCCAGATGGACAACTTATACAAGTTCCATGACTCAAATTGACCTGAATCATAACCGAATGCACTCATTTCTCACACTGAAAAGACAAGTCAAATTTGGCATGATTTTTGGTTTACTAAAGGTGTATGTAAGGGTTTCTTACTTGGGAAGCCTCATCCGACACCTTTCAACTCTCGACAAGCATGGAGAGCACAAAACCTATTGGAACTGGCCTACAGTGATGTATATTCTATCAAATTACATTTACTAGCAAGTAAAAGGTACATTTTGACTTTCATTGATGATTTCTGTAACATCCCGCTCTGGCGCACTGAGAAAAATTATTCTTTGAGGACACTTTCTCGCAAGTGATCTGGACTTTTATGATGATAAAACATTTATCCTTGATTATGATGCGTTATGATAGATGACATGATGTTTTATTGCTTTGACGTAGACAGGTGCTATTGACTCAGTCTTATTGAGTGTGTAGGGTTTTGGACCTTGAGGATGCAGAGGCATCGGTGGAACCCCTTGGACTCCGGATTGAGTCAGGGAATGTGCTATTTGGGTTGATTTATTTACTGTGATATTTCATTGATTTGATGATATGATGTTGACATGTTCTGACACATTTTGATGTATTACGACACGATTGTTGATGATGCGGGATGGCCGATAGCTTGCGACCGGACTCACATATGGAGTAAAGGGGCGAACGCGTGATTCGAGAGAGGTTGAGGGAGAGGGGTGGACGGTACCACAACCTACTAGCACTCCACCATGGCTTTCGGCGTAGGTTAATTATTACCTAGTTTGAGAGGATCCGCGATGCCATGAGAGGCGATTCGGCGGTCATCGATGATTCTAAAGGGGAGATTAGCAATAGGCGAGGGCCTTATTCCCTTAGAGCCCTTAGTCTCCCACAAGTTCACACGGTGGAGTGTTGACTCGAGGGGTTATAGATGTCACCTGTCCGTTAAGTTGGTGAGTGGCACCCTTAGGGCACGTAGTGCATCCTGAAGAACCTCGTATAAAAGAACCACAAGCGAGTGGAACCCTTGGAGCACTTGGTGCATCTTGAAGAGCACGTCAGCGCCAAAAGAAACACAAGTTGGCGGTAACTTATGGAGCCGTGGTTATCCTAAAATGTCAGCGTGAAAAACATAAGTTGGCAGTGGCACCCTTGGGCAAGTAGTGCGTCTGAAGGGAGGCTTGTCGGTGATGTTGATGAAGGAACAAACCTAGATGGCCCCTAATACATTTAACACCTAAAGAAATCCTTAAACAACTTCCATAACCAAGTGTTTCCCGGTTGATCTAAGTCCTAAGTCTAAAACTTTTTAGGATAAAAATTTAGTCTAACTTTAAGAAAAGACCACAAAATAAAAATAAAAATTTAAACAAAAACCACTTAAGTAAATAGTTTGGTCTTGATAAAATTCTTGGGGTAAATGAAGAGTGGGAATTTAATTAAAATAGATGGTTAAAAATTTCAAAGAGGTATTCATTAACTTATTGGAAGTACAAGATATTAAAATTAATATTAATAAATTTTTTTTTTTTTTTTTTTTTTTTCTGCTTGAAAAAAAAAAGGGAAAGGCAGATTTAATAGAAATAAGGAAACTTGTTTTAAAGGAAACTTAATATTGGAAATTAGGGGACATAGGGTAGAAAGAAAAGTCAACATAGTAAGGAATATGCAATTAAGAACCTGATAATCTGAGCTAATTTAGTAACATCTTTTTTGTAGGAAAGTGTTGGAAACATGTAAGGATCTAGGAACACCTAGGAGTAAATTTAGGAGACTCTGGGTGGGTGAGGGATTTGAGACAATTAATAAATTTAAAGAAATTTTTTATTGGAGAAAAGGGCGAACACTTATGCGATGGAGAATATTTAGAATATTTTATTGAAACTTAATTTAAAATGTGAATTAGGAAAGTTGGTGGGTCTCAAAACCCTATAAAATAAAAGGGAGATGAGGAATAATGGGATTGGTTGTTAGCATAACGTTACCTTGTCAGTTGTGACTTGATTGATTGCTTGTGAGGGTTGGATTTTCCATCTCGGATAGGAGTAGTAGCTCGACCTTGGCGGTAAGGAAACTGAATCTACCATCTGGATAGTGTGTGGCCTCTTTGCATCTTGGGGGGATAAGTGGGAAGAAGAGTAACCCTAGAAATTGGTTGGGAGGTACCCGTGAAGTCACAACGGCCGATTACGTGGCGAGTGGCACCTGGTCGGGGAGGCTGACACGAGTCTTGGCGGTCATCATTAATTAAGTCAAAGGAAGCGGTATGGTTTTGTTTAATTAAGTTTAATTGATTAGGATGCATTATGATTCTGTGATATCCGGAATATTGGTTGTATTTGGATTTAATGGTTGTTTTATTTATGTTCCTTGGCAATTAAAATGTTTGTTATTTACATTAGGTGAATTTGGTTTTTAGATGGGAATTGCTGCTTAATTATTTAAACTACATGTGAATCTATGCGTTACTTTTTTATGAAGCGATGATTTTCTTATGCACGTAATTTCAACTTACAAAATATTATCTCGACTGTTCATTGTTACCTCACCTCCATCATGCTCTTTATCTGTAGCTCACCTCCAACTGTAGCTCACCCTATGAGTTCTACTGTAGCTGCATATTGTTTTACCTCCTTTATCAATATAATTTCATTAAAATACGGTTTTAAAAAAAATTACCCTTAAATTTAATTTAGTTTAGTGATTTACAATTTAAATAACCTTACTGTTCTACTCATTGTTTTACTTTTTATGAGAATTCTATTGTTCTACAAATTACCTTTCAAATTAAAGAAGTGAATGCTGTAATTATAAGAAAAACATTCACGGACTTTTCGGGGGTGAATTATGGGCATTGCAGTCATATCTTGAGATTAATTATATCCTAGAATATTTTGCCAAGTCGAAAGTTCAAATGCTTTTTTAGTATCCTCGAGGACCGGAGGACATAGAGCCCATTTGTGGCGTTGACCCATCTACTACTTTTATTATATTTTATTGTAGCTATCCACCTACTACAACTCCAGATTATTGTAAAGGTCACTGCCGGTGTGCAGAAGAAGAGGAAGGAAGAAATTATGAAAGTCCCCTGGCTTGTGTATTTTTCAGTTGGGATAGTTTCACCCTTTTAGCAAATGAAGACTCTCCTTAAAACATTGGTCCTGGAACCCTCGACCTATGAACCTTCTTCCATTTTGGTATGGACAAGATTAAATATGATGGAATTACACTAACTACTTAATTTCATTAAGTATTTAATAACAACAATATTCTTTAGCATTTACTTATTTAGTTAACTTTCATGCAGCCCACTACTTTTGGTTATTCTTAAAATACAACAATCTACATTATTTTATAAAGGCAACCTACCTTATTTTAGTCAACATTTCATTAACAACAATTCACTTATTTAGTTGGTATTCAATAATAGCAAGCTACATAAGTTAGTTAATGTGTTAGTTAATGTTAATATAAAGAAATGGAAGTTGATGTAATGGGATGTGAATGTGAGGTATTGTAGGGTTAAAGTAATGTAGAAGGAATTATGTAATAATTGTTAAAGTAATGATTGTTAAGGTAATATGGTTTTAATGGTAATAATTGTTAAATAATTATATGGTTTATAAAGGTAATAATTGTTAAAGTAATTGTTGAAATAATATAATGGAATGTAAATGTATGCTAATGACTGTCAAGGTAATGTGAAGGTAATGTGGTGAATGCTTATGTCGGTGCTAACATTCAAGGTAAGGTAAATGTTGTGGGTTCATCTTTTGGGTACTGATTTCGTGGCTTAATTATTATGGTTAACAAGGAAGGTGCAATGTGATTGTGATTATTGCAAAGTCCTTGAACTAAGTACATTAGGATTTTATAACCTAATAAATGAGGGATGGAGATTAATTGAAATTACCTTATATATAAGGTATTTGTCGGTTGATGAAATTTAATGGAGCAGCTGGTTAGTAATCAATTACAGTTGGGTCATAGAAATACCTTGTCTTAAATATTATTTGGTCGTGTCACGGAGTCCTTTTATCTTGTGCCTTCCGTAGAGGAGGTGGTTGCTATTTTAATTATTATTCTTCACGGTTGTTTAATTTCTTGCGTGAAGATGCGCTTGTGGCCGGGCTGAGGATGTAGACACCCTCCATGTTCCTCGGAGATGCAGCTAGCCACGAGACCTTAAATGAATTTAAAATCCCGATGGGAAACTAGGCTTGAGAATTGATTATGTGTCTTGGAGGTCCTAACCATTCTTGAGGGCCGAGTGAGGTGGTCCAGTCTTACTGTGTTTGCTTGATAGATACGTTAAACACATGTTGTTGCGTGGTGTGCGCCCGTGTAATAGATCTTCGCTTTTCTTTCGTCTTGCGTCTTGTTCATCATCCAGTTTACTAGTTTCTGCTTAGTAGTCGGCCAGGAGCATATCTGAACTTCTCTCTCTATGGAGCAGAGGACTAATATTAAATGCCCCTTTCACATTGTAGAAGCCATTAAAATCTACTATTATGGATTCTTCCTTATGTATATGTCATTTATATGCTTGCAGTTACTCCTTATGTCTATGGTCGTTTAATGCTTGCAGTTACTTGTTGTGCGCCTTATGTCTTCTTGTTGTGATCATCGTGGTTGCGTCTTGTTAGTCGTTGGGTGGCGACGTAGAGTCAAGTGTGTATGTTTCCTTTCTACACGCGCGCACACACTTTAAAAAAAAAAATTGCACCTGTTATCAGAGTTGTTGTCGTGAGTGTGGAGGATGTTACAATTTCTCTCATTTCACATGGGTATTTTTCCTAATGAATAAAAATCTTGTCTTTGAGAAGTTCAAAGGAATTTGAGACTTTGATGAAAAGGAATGTGGTCGACCCATCAAGTGATTGATATTAGAAAATGGTGGTGATTATGTCAATCAACCTTTTTAAGAATACCTACTTTGATATGGTATTGATTGGTAGAGGTTAGTTACTCATGTTAACCCCAACCTAGGAGTGACTAAGGAGATTATGTTTCGAGTCCCACAGGTTGCATACATGGATTTTTGAGAGTCGAATGGACAAAAAATATCCCTAGAGGGACCCTTCTTTTCATTGATACATTCTACACATAACCATCAACCACAACATCCACCACACTAGCCTAGTCCTAGAGGGAAATGGGTCTTTCTCCATGAGGTAATGAGTCTGATTATCATCATAAGTGTCACTTTAATATTTGAATCATTTGAACATGTTGCAAAGAATCTTTCTTGATTACAAAATGTTTTCTTTGAATTTATACTCTTTGCCATATTTAATCCTAGTGGGTGTCATGTTATATTAGTAAGTTGGTCACCCTTGGGAATAGGGTGCTACTGGGGGTTTCCTTGATGAGTCATCGTCCATTCATGATCATACTTATCACCTTCCATACTTATTTCCTTCTGTCTCCTTATCTTTTGGGATTTTTGTGTGTACTAACCCAAGTAGCAATTGTACCTCGTTTCATGGGAATAAGAGGCTAAATTCCCAGAGGGGAAAGTAGTTGGAAAAACATAAAATACAAATGTAAAACCTTCCATATGCTCACCCAAGAGGTGTTGAGAAAAAATGAACCGTTATCTCTTAAAAGCATAAGACCTGCAAAAGCATGATTTCACATTTATAGATGTCCCGCTTGTTGAGGAATCTACACAAGTGAATTACAAGCTAGACTATACCCCTATGGAACTCTTTGTACCTCTCCCTTCAAGCAAATCTGTGGTACATCCCCCCAAGCTAATCAATTAACCATAGGGAGTACTGAGTGTTTGGACCTTAATTACTTAATTAATGGTAATAAATGGGCATGAAAAAATGTTGCATCACGGACAAATGATAACTCAACCTATACAAAGACACCCATAAATGAGATAATACAAACCCTTGTATGTCATGAACCTCGTGCCCATAATTTCACCCTGCTCCACTTCAGATCCACACATGGCTTAGATGGATTCTCTTGGGAAACACCTTGGACTTGGGGAATTATTGACCCAATAGGATGTCTTGAGACCCCTCCCACACCTAAATTTGGCAAATTGTATAATGTCCTTAAGCATTTGTTTAGTTTGAAAAGGGGGATTAGAGCTACATGTTCTGGTGGTTTGATTATTAGATGTGTCTTACCATGTTCAGGTGGTTTAATTATTAGATGTGTCTCACTTGTCATGATGTTTATGACTCATGGACCCCTAGAGGGTGTATATGTTTTCCTTTCCAGGACCTTGTTCGGTGGATAGGTATTCATGAGGAGATAATTAGTTCAAACCATCATGAGGGCTTGAAGCCCAGGGATGGATGTAGAGACCCCATATCCGGGGAAAGATCATGATGACTAGTTTGCATAGTGAAGGAAGAAGAAACTTCCATTAGAGGCATTATGTCAGGCCTAGACAATGAATTACCAACCCTTCCCACCTGAACGTTATCTCTTGGAGGCCTTGGACGTCATCTAGGGATAGGGTTTTGATTCTGGGAGATCCTGAATGACAATTTTGGCACATGTGGCATGGAGGATGGAATTTGGAGGCCCAACATTCCACTATATGACCTCAATGTCTCCTTGAAGATGCCTAACGTCACCTTAGGAAGGATGATTTCACCCTCATTAGGGTTATTTTGTGGAAAATTGATTTAATCTTTTTTAACTTTATGAGAAAATTGACATGTAGGCTCAATTTTATGAAAAGACACAACTTTTGGTAAATGAGGTTAGGATTTATAATATAAATATGGCTAACCTCATTTAATTTTCAACATAACTCTCCTCTCACAAGAGGGAGGATGGAAATTTTCTCCCTAATGGCATACTTTGGCTGAAATTTGTGCTATTTTGTGGTTTATGGTGTCTTTTTCTCATGTGCTAGGCTTGGAGGAGCTTGCTTATGATGTTTTGTAATACACCAAGGTCGAGCCCCAACTGAATTGTAAACATGTTTTATAGGTTGGTGAGCCAAGTGATTATAAGCTAGGAGGATTATGTGATGATTAGTATGGAGAGCATAGATGCTAAGGCCAATGAGCCTATTTTTGTATATGTAAACACTCATATCATTAATACAATACATCGTTGCATGTAGACCGACCACAGTAAAAGAGAATGAGGGACTAAGATTCACTAGGAAAGGAAAGGGAGGGCTAAGAGCCTAGGAAAGCGGCTAAACTAGAGGGCTTATCTCAAAAGGAATATTATATTATTATTTCCTAAATACTATGGTGAGGATAATTGCTTTATCCTAAGTCTCATGGAAGAGGGAATGATCCCAAGTGGAGATAAACGAGCTCCAAGAGATCCATGTGTCAATCATGGTGCATGCAAATATATGTGGGGGGAATCGACCCATGCAAATTGCAGGCACCTTGAGCTGTCTCGTAATTTTCCTGTGAAGAAAAATGCACCTGTACTTTTCCTGAGCCCATAGCATGCCTTAATTGTTTTTTGTTTCTTCCATAATTTTTTCTATACTTTATCTTTGATACTTTCTTCACCCTTACATAATTTATTAAGGAGTTGGATGAAGAAGTATGTTGTCAGGCTTCTGATTTGAAGAGGTGGGTTTTTAGGCCTGTGGATTGAAGAAGCAGGTTTTCATGCCTGTAAGAAACTCTCTCCAAGTGAGAGAGTTTGATGGGAAAGTGATTTTCCCAGAGGGAGCCCAACAAAAGATAGAGTGCTCTTTGAATTCCTCTCTGGCCTATTGTTGAATCCCTATAAGGAAAGTGGGGCAGTCGAATGACTGTTGAGAAGAGAAGGGGCACACTTCCTGGGGTGGGAAAGGCATGTGGAGAATGAGAGGTTGTAGGTTGTTAGTGTGAGTTGGTTCATGGGAAAAAATCCTTCATGTTGACTGTGCAACTTGCAGTTGTCTCAACCTAGCCTAGGAATCCCTTTATCCAGGTGGAGTTTAGTCCCAGCTCAGAGGTGAACCATAGTTGAGAGTGATGAGCAGTGTGTTCTAAGGCTGGGAGGTTCATGGAAGGTCTGCATGCGGTTGGTGGTATTCTATAATAGTATAAGTATCAATTATGTGTTCATTTGCATGTTGTGTATTTGTACATGTCTTATAGTTATGAGTTCTTCCTATATATGATGTATGTATAGGATTAGTGTTATTTCCGCATTAATCTTTGTATTAGTAGAATGTAATTGTCTGTTAAGTTTTATATTATGTATGAAGTTCCACAAGATTTTATGTGTGCCATATCCTAGTGGGACTATGGTTGGGTATGTATATTTTTGAATACAAAAAACATGAGAAGTTGTCAATGTGGCAGTCTGCGGCCTAGGTGGTTGGGGATGTTTCAATATGGTATCAGAACTCTAGTTTTCAACACTGAGCCTAGATGGTTCGTGTAAGTGGAAATTGAAGAAAAATTTTCAGAGGCAATTGTTATCGAAATGGAAAAATTGGAGTTTTAGAATGTCCATGAGTACCAAGAGGGTGTTGAGAGCACCTTAACTATTTTTGAAAGCTCAGAAGGTGTTGTGGCTCGAGAAAAACGAAAGAGGAAAGAAACCATAGAAACTTTGGTTTTGGGGCCACAAAGTTAATATTTGGGGGTCGTTGGATATGTTCGGGAGAAGGAAGATCCTTCATAGCCATTAGAGTTGGGAAAGTAGCATGATTTTTAACCCCTCAAGTCCTTTAGACTTTGTTTCTTCGAAAAAATTTAATTCTTTGATGAAAAGGAGGTAAAATCCCTGAAGATCTGAAGTTTTGAAGTGGATATATGTCGTAGATCACTGGGAGAAGTGATTGAATGTTAGATTTGGCCAAGGATAGATTTGAGCCATGACATCAAGCATAGATCAAGAGGTGAGGCGTAGTGGTGAAGATCATATCCCAACCCTCATATATGCACCTGAGAGAATGTGAGCCATAGATCTCACAACATTTCATAGGTTCGACACTCTAAGAGAAGTGATTCCTTAAGATGCAAGGAGGGAAATATCCCAAAGTCCGAAACTGATGTAGGAGCATTGTAAGCAGCCAACCAAGCGAGCAACGTAAAAGAGGAGAGACAGCTGGATGCACAGATGGAAAAAGGAGCATGTTTTTAGAAAGACGTTTTGATTTTGAAATCTGAAGCATTAATGTAATAAGCTAGGAGAAGCGTACTTTCATTTATGTCTTGGAGATATGAACAGATCCAGAGGAGTTATTCTCGTCTGTCGAATGTATAGGCATTTAAGATTGTTAATGTAAAGTAGGTAGACATGAATATTAGATTAGACAGTTTTAGAAGCATAGGAGGGAAAACGAATATAGACACCCTCACCCTTGTATCATTGTAATTTTTTTGGATGGGCATTCAGAATTCATAATCTGGAGAGTTGTAACAGAGAGATGTATAGAAGAACCCATGTACAAAAGCATTTGAGTTAATATATGAAGCTTGACTCATTTTCATGGTGTTGTGATTCTTACTGTTTACATTTGTTGAATGGTGTGTTTACAGTTGCTTTGTTTCTCTATATGCCTTTGTTTCAATGATGTGTTATGTGTATGATTTCATGTTCACTGTATGAAGTCTGAGAGAGGAGAAGAATGAGTTTCAATTGTTTCTCTTCCTGAGAATTCTTGCAAGGAGTGCAATGAACGTCCACAAGGTGTGCATTGACAAGGGTCTGAGTTTTATCTCAGAAAGCTCAGGAGAGATACCATTGTTCTCATACCAGCTGAAGTGCAGGTGAAGCATAGAGTCGTGCAAGGTGTGCACATGCCAGTCGAAGCCTTGGATTTTATAAATCCAGAAGGAAGGTTGAAGGACCACTGTTGCAAGGAGTGTACAGGGTCAGAGACTCAAGATAACCAGAGGTTATTTGAAGGTTTTCGGTGAGGAGTGCGAGCAGGGATCCTTTTGGAAGCTTGAGATTAACAGTGAAAGTTCAGGAGGGATTTAACCTTTGAAGTGCTCAAAGGGAGACATAGGCTGAAATCGTCTCATAGAAGTTAAGTTCAGGAGGGAGAATGCTGAGTCGTTTTGGACAGAAGTCCTTGAGGAAGTGCATCTGATGGTCAAAATTCTCTGTGGAGAACTCGCGAAGTCGTCAGGACCGTCGGATCCAGAAGAGTTGTGAGGTGGTTAGGAGTTGGATGAATCCACCACCCTGACATAAAGAATCAACATGGACCATTGATCGTGGTCTGTCTGAGCCATGAGATCATTTCAGGAATTCGGGACCCATAAGTTCGGAGTGCAGACCAAAATCCTTGGTCATTCTAAAACCCGAATCGTGAAAGGGATTGCTAAGGTTGAAATTTCAATATTTCGGGTTTCGGCATTTCAAAAACCCTGATGACATGGAGCCAGGGTGCTTTTCACTGAAACCCCCGAAGTCACAAAATGTGAAGTGTATTTGGAATGGAATCCCGGTATTTCAGCGTTTCAGGGTCCAAGAAGTAGAGGAGACAAGTGAATTTTGGGACGAGAGTTTCAAACCCCTGATATGAGAAATCCTGAAAAAGGGTCACTATTTCAGAATTCGGGAATTGGCACAGTGAGTGAGTTGGGATCAAGAATCATGAACTCCTGGTACGTGGAGTCCCAAAAGGTTATTGATCTCACATTCCATGGGACGTTGAGCCCATTTCAGCATTCCATAATTTTGGAGTTCGGGGAATCATAAGGGAAGAGGAAAGGTTGTTGGTTGTTCGCTCGAAGTCCCAAAAGCCGAAACAAGGTGGGTGACAGGTGGCATGTGTTCGGCACCTTGAAGGAGTCAACCTTCATTGAAAATTTGCATTTCATCATTTGCTAAGAGCTGCAGAAATACATCGAGACTCTGCAACTCCCGAAACCCGAAGTCCTTTGCGGCTTAAACAAAGGGTTTAATTAACCCACGGTGTGGTTTTCATGAAGATCCTGAGCGGATCTCAGCCCGAGGGAAGGGGGTCTGCACCAGAGTGGTATCAGAGCACAAAACAAATTATTTTCTTTCTGTAATAAAGAGAAAAGAGAAAAAAAAATTCATCCATGCCACCGAGAAGAAGAGATAGGCCAATGCCTGATCCAGTAGTGGAAAGAGAAATGCATGAGTTACATGCCATACTTGATGCTATGGAAACAACACAGAGGTGCACAGTCAACGCTGGGGATATCATCAAGGCTGAAAGTGAAAATGAAGCTAGAAACGGAGGAGAAGAAGTAGCAGTCGAAGATGCTGCAGATGAACGCCTATTCAGGGTTGTTGTAAGGATAAGTGCCAGGGAAAAAATGGAGATTCCCATGTATGAGGGAAACTTAGATGTTGAACAACTTCTAGACTGGATTAGGGCTCTAGAAAAATACTTCGACTATGAGGATGTTGAGGAAGATAAGAAAGTCAAACATGCCATCACTAGACTTAAAGGGCATGCAACACTGTGGTGGGATGAACTACAGGTTGAGAGACACTGGAAGGGCAAGTAGAAAATCAAAAGTTGGGATAGAATAGTTGCAAATATGAAAGCCAAATTTATACCCAAGGATTATCAAATCACTATGTTTCAGAGGATGCATAATTTGAGACAGAAGTTGATGTCAGTGAAGGAATACATTGAAGAATTCTACAGGATAAACATCAGAGAAGGTCATCGGGAAAGCGATGATGAAAAGGTTTCCAGGTACATGAATGGTCTGCGATATGACATCCAAAATGAGATGAACATGATGACCATCTGAAATGTGGAAGATGCTTATCAGATAGCTCTGAAAGCTAAAGAGAAGTTGAGCCGAAAGCAAGGTCAAAGAGGCCAAGGTAGAATTCAAGCCAGAGGCAAAACAATTTCCCAATATAGGACTCAGAAACCTAAAGAAGAGGGGAAGAAACCTCAAACTCAACCCGAGAGGGGAGGAAGCTCACAAGGAAGGAAGTATGCTGATAGGAATGTTTTTCCTCAAGCCAGAGGAAGAGGAAGAGGTAGAGGAGGTGAAGTGAAATGCTTCGTCTGTGGAAAAATCGGACATAAATCCTATGAGTGTCCAGATAGGAAGAAAGATGGTGGTGAAACTCACATTATCGAAGTTCAAGGGTGGAATGTTGAGGTAGAATACATTGAGGGCAGAAGATCTTTGATGATGAGGAAAGTTCTCTTGAAGTCGGAGAAGGAGGCAGAGAACTCAGCCCAAATGAACAATCTATTTAGGACTTCTTGCAAAAATAAGGATAGAGTATGGAAGGTCATAGTGGACAGTGGTAGCACAGACAATCTCGTATCTACAGAGATGGTAGAAAAGCTGGAGTTGGAGACTGTTGTACATCCAAGCCCATACATAGTTTCGTGGCTACAGAAAGGACATCAAGTAAATGTCACTAAACAATGTTTAGTTGAATTAAAAATAGGAGGATATAAATATGAAATATTATGTGATGTCATTCCCATGGATGTTTTTCATCTATTGTTGGGTAGACCATGGCAATATGATAGAAATGTAGTTCATGATAGGAGAAAGAACACGTACACCCTGGAGAAAAATGGTAGGACTCACATGTTGTTGTCGATTAAGGATAGAGAAGTGAAAACAGAGACGCGCAACACTGTACTTCTCATGAGTGGGAAGGAACTTCTTCATGAGGTTAAGAAGAAGGAAGACACACAATTTATTGTGGTAAGGAAGCCCAGAATTGTTTTAACCAGTACAAGGATAGATGATTTACCAGAATAAATCCAGGAGTTGCTGGGAGAGTATATTGATATAGTAGTGGAAGAACTACCTTGTTCGTTGCCACCTATCAAGAGTATAAGTCATCACATCAATCTTATACCTGGATCTATTTTGCCAAACAAAGTAGCATATCGGTTGACACCGCAGGAAAATGAAGAAGTTAAGAGGCAGGTCTATAACTTAATGGACAAAGGATTGATTCAAGAAAGCTTGAGTCCATGCACTGTTCCGACAGTTCTCAGCCCAAAGAAAGATGGAGGTTGGAGAATTTGTATAGACTCAAGGGCGATCAATAAGATTACCATCAGATACATATTTCCATTACCAAGGATGGATGACTTGATGGATTGCTTGAGTGGAGCAAATTTTGTTTCAAAGATTGATTTGAAAAGAGGGTACCATCAAATTCGAATGAGAGAAGGTGGTGAATGGAAGACAACATTCAAGACGAATGAGGGGTTGTATGAATGGCTTGTCATGCCATTTGTCTTAACGAATGCACCCAGTGATTTCATGAGGTTGATGAATGAAGTGCTGAAGGATTTCATTGGGAAATTTGTCATTGTGTATCTTGATGACATATTAATTTTTGGCAAGACAGAAGTAGAACACTTAAAGAATTTAGTTGTAGTAATGAGGAGATTACAGTAGGAGAAATTGCTGATCAATATGAAGAAATCATCATTTATGAGGAAAGAACTCATTGATTTAGGTTTTGTTATCTCTGCAAATGAACTGAAAATGGATCCGAAAAAGGCAAAGGTGGTTAAGAATTGGCCATCGCCGAAGAGTGTGTTTGGAGTTTGAAGCTTCCATGGTTTTTCTAGCTTCTATAGGAAATTCATCCGAAACTTCAGTGGAATTAGTGCATCAATGATGGATACGATGAATAAAGGACAAAAATATTTTTACTGGGCGAAGGAAGCAGAGAAGAGCTTCGATCTTCTCAAGAAGAAGATCATTGAGCAACCAATTCTGGTTTTGCCATATTTTAGCAAGAAATTCCAGGTCAGGTGTGACGCGAGTGGATTTGCAATTGGAGTGGTATTGAGCCAAGACGACAGGTCGATCCCATATTTCAATGAAAAACTGAATGAAGCAAAGATTAAGTACTCCACGTATGACAAAGAATTCTATGCAGTCATACAAGCACTAAAGAAATGGAGAGACTGTTTGGTTCCCAAGGAGTTTGTTTTGTATAGCGATAACCACGCTTTACAATTCGTGACTCGACAGGAGAAGTTGAACCAAAAACATGCTAAATGGGTTGAATACATGCAAAATTTTACTTTT